>RXPK01000450.1:0-214084 GCA_004143645.1 Protaetia brevitarsis | reverse complement strand
CCCAGCGAAAGAAGAAGCACCGAGTCTATGAGTAATCGGATGTTTCAAGATTGCAGTTTTAAACTACGTGATAGGTATATTACTTCTTTGTTTGTTATTAGTTGTAATTTCAAAGCCATATTTCTCTTTGTTCTTTGTTTAGATTTCAATAATTTCAATAACTAAATAACGTTTCAAGGGGACCCCATTTACCTTATCTTTTATTATTGCTTTGTTTATTTTTTTCATTATTAAGGAATATATTTTATGAGTAATTACGTTCTAAATTGTTTTAAAAACTGTTGTTGAAGTGAAACCAATATCTTTCATTCATATCAGGTAGTCACTGTGTTTGTCCTATACAAAATAAAACTATTACTAATAATACTGCCTTTTATTTAAATTATATATTGAACAACAAATTTAAGATAAGTATATTGAGTTTTTATAGCAAACCATTACCTTTTATATATCAGGTATTTAGTGAACGTGCATTAATGATACTGTTTCCTTATCATAAGTAATTCAAATAGCTTGCATTAATTGAGGTTAATAATGAAAGTGTGATAGCCATTATAGAATAGTTCACTCATAGCAATATATTTACTTGACATGAGTAAATCTTTTATTTACCGCAACTACATATATTCTTTAGCTTACTACTTCAGTTTAATTATCATAAGTAACTTCATAAGTTACCGGTATGAAGCAGACCGTAAGTAACTTAGATTGCTTGTTGTTAGTATCAGTGTTTAGGATCTCTTTTTTACTAGTGCTATGTAATCTGTGCTTTTGTCCCCTATCCAGCTGCACTTTTTACTTTAGATAATTGTATTTTTATTTATGATTATTAATTTTCTTTCTCAGTGAGTCCGTTGCAATAGTGAATGGTACATGCCGTCACCAAAACCTGCGCGAAGCCTAACATCAATTACGCCCCGCTGCCAACTACCACTGTCTGTTACCTAGCAATGAGGCATCGGCTACCAATATTCGTTCATTGCGTATGTGACGTCATGTACCATTCTCTATTGTAACGGACTCTAAATATTACGTTTTTTCTTTTGAGTGTGTGGGATTGCCTTTTTTATGTAATAGAGAAACCGCTGCTGAATTTACTTCGCATCACAGATTCATTGATAGCACACTCAAGAAATTCAGATAATTAATTACTACATTCTTTAATTAATGATATTAGGTACCTCATCAAGACCAGAAGATTTTTTATAAGCTAAACTGTGAGTAACTCTAAATACTTCCATGACAAGTAGTAGAAACATAAAACATTAAACGATCAGAATGATAAATATGAGTGAACATTAACATTAACCGTAGTTAATAATAATCAATACGAGAATGCATTATAATCAGCACACGTTGAATAAAATCCATAATAATAATTAATAATATAAATAGAATTGCAGGCCGACCAGGTTGTAGAGCACCAGAAAGTAAACAGCCTGAAAAATAGAATTACGAATTAACATTAAAACTAAACACGAAGATGATGAAGAACTTACGGCTGCGTACAGTTTGTGGCTTACGGGAAGAAGACTAGTGATGTTCATTTGAAACTCTTGGTGCTGCAGTATTCTCAGGAGATTTTCTAACTGAAATTAAGAGAGAGAGAATTAAATTAATTAATTTAATTAATTAAATTAATTAAACGATACAAAACCGTACTTTATTCAGTTACACTCTGACAAGTTGTGAATCGATCGAGTTCGGCACCATTCAGTGAGCCCCCTACATTATAACAAATCTTATTAAGATCTTTTTTTGATTTGATGCAGTGTTTTAGAGATATTCCTTTGTCTCCAGATAAAAAAACTCACCCTGAATATACGAATTTCTTCGTATAATACATTAGGTCAGTGGCGGCTCCTGACAATATTGAGTGGTGGGGCCTCCATTTTATTAATTTTACAAAGTTTTAAATCAGTTTAGGGAAAAATGCGTTTGATGACTTTCAAGAGGAATTGATGAGAGATAATAGATCGGAAAGAGGAATAAACGATTCAGCGCATTCAGGAGAAGAGTAAGACGTTGAGTTTGTTTGTTGAAGAGAATAAACGCAATAAAAGAATACCACAGAGATCAGTTAGCCCTACAGTTTCTAGTAGCAGTGTGACAGTGACACCCGAAATATTGAAGAATCTAGAGGAATTTAATGAAAGCAGTGTAAAAGCGAGGAATTGGATCCAAATTTTGGCTAGAGCGTTTATTTTACATGGATTTATCGGATGCCACGATAATTGAAATAGGAAGAACTAGGCTTCTGGGAGGAGCACATTTTCGTATGAGGCCCAAGGAAAGTAAAATTTACACATGGAATGATTTTATGAGGGAATTCAATGCAACATTTGTGATACCGGAAAATACAACCACGAAATGGAAAAGAATGAGTGAAAGAATACAAAGAAAGGGAAAGGATATCAACGTTTACTTCCATGAAAACGCAAAGTACTGTGATTTATTGAATTTAGACATCGATAAGCCTAAGGAATAAATTTTAATTGGCCTATGGGATAGTGATTTATGCCATAAATTAATGAATGTGTCGCACAGGCATGACCTATAAAAATACTATCAAACCCAACAAGCCAGAATGAGTTATTTCATACTCATTCTGGCTTGTTGCATACTTCATACAATGGAGAGACTTCGAAAAGATAATGACAGATGGAGCACAGATGTTATACCAGGATCAGAGAGCAACAACGGAACCATGGTTCGATGAAGAATGTAAGGAGGTGATACAACAAAAAGAAAAAGCAAAAATGAAAATGTTACGAAATAATACAGAGGAAATTAGAGCACAATACCAAACATGTAGAAAGGAAATGAAAAAGAGAGTATAAAGAAGAAGAGAGAATTCATCGAAAAAGGGATGCGGCAGTTAGAAAACTCATATATCAAGAAACATATGAGAGAATTTTATCAAAATATAAAAAATAAAAAGAGACGAAATCAAGAAAACAAAGTGGTATTTTGTAAAGATAGTCAAGGATAACTTGTAGGAGGTATGCAGGAAAGCTTAATCAGACGGGCAGAATATTTTAAAAAACTCTTTGAGGTCGAAGGAAGTGAGCTACCTCAGATGGATGGAGAACTGCGGAACATGAGAGAAAATGAGCAAGAGGAGCCGCCGAAAAAGCAAGAGATAGAGAAAATAATCAGTAAGTTTAACAAAAATAAACTCCGGAGAAAATGGTATAACTGCAGAAATGTTGAAAGCAGGAGGACAAGAATTAGAAAACGACTTACATAATATAATAAATACAGTGTGGAAAGACGAAACCATGCCACTCAGATGGAAAGAATCGTTAATATGTCCTATATATAAAAAGGGGATAGAGAATTATGTGAAAATTACAGAGGTATTGCACTAATGGACGTCGTATACAAGATAATGGCCGTTGCAATTAAGAACAGATTAACTGAAATCACAGAAAGGAGGTTGGGGGAATATCAATGCGGTTTTCGAGAAAATAGATCAGTTATGGATCAAGTGTTTATATTGAAGCAAATTGTGGATAATAGTATAGATCAAAATTTAACTCTCTATATGGTGTTCATTGATTTTAAATAAGCTTAGGATAAAATAAAAAGAAAAAAAACTATATGTAGCAATGAAAAACTTAGGAATAAAGGCAAAGCTTATTAGATAGTAAAAATGACTCTGACTGAAGCAGAATACAAGATATTTATTAAAAGCCAAACATCAGAAAAATTTAAAGTAGGTAGAGGTTTAAGACAGGGCGACCCACTATCCACAACATTATTTAATATCATCTTGGACGCAGCTGTAAAAGAAAGTGGGATCCTGACGAACGGCACAATATACAACCAACGGAACCAAATAATGGCATATGCAGATGATATTGTAATCCTGGCAAGGACAAAAGAAAACTTGATTACAGCAATCAAAAAGATGGAAAAGGCGGCAAAAAATAGAGGGCTCGAAATAAATGAAAGTAAACAAAATTTATGTTAGTGAAGGGAACGGGAGGGCACATAGAAAATGAGGGACTTAAAATAAGAACTGGAGATTCATAATACTATTTCAATAAAGTGAACAATTTTAATTACCTAGGAGTCACAATAACAAGCAAAGGAGAGGAAAAAGTAGAAATACAAGAAAGAATTGCTAAAGGTATCAATGTATGAGAGGGTTGCTGCATATTCTACGATCAAAAAATATTTCACGAAATGAAAAAAAAGAGGAATTTACAAGACAATAATGGGCCAGTGGTTACTTATGGAGGAGAGACATGGAAGCTGAATAAGAAGGAAAAATTGTCGTTGGAAATTTTTGAGAGAAAGGTGTTAAGAAAGATATATGGTGGAAAAACGTCAATGATGTTTGGAAAAGACGAACAAATGAAGAACTTCATGAGTTATACGGGGAACCATCGATAACAAATGTAGTGAGGGTAAAAATAATGAGGTGGTTGGGACACGTGACGAGACTGGACAGTGGAAGGCCAACAAAAGAAGTACTAAAGGGAAGAATAACTGGAAGACGAGGAAGACGCAGACCACGAACGGAATGGTTACAGAGGGTAGAAAAGGATCTGGAGAGTATTGGAATAACAGAAAGGCACAGGAAAACTCGTGATCGAGAAGAATGGAGGAAAATTTGTAATCAAGCCATAGGCCTTCTTGGCCCGGAGTGCTGACTTATATACAGGGTGTATCAAATAAAAAAGTAAATTTTGCTTGGGTGTTACACGACATATAAAGCACAAATCCACCGAAACCGGATTTCATCATTAAAGAATAAAAAAAAAATTTAGAGCCAAAAATTCTTTAGTCCGGGCCTGATGCAAGGAAATGTCATGTTAAACACCCGCTAAACGTGGTATTATGTATAAATACATTGCACTCATTCTTAATGGTATGCTGTAAGTTCATTTAACTTCATTCTGAATAAATAAAAGCCCTTGTTAAAATAGCAAAACTGCATTTTAAATTTCTTCTTTTTATAAAATAAACATTCCTTTTTTGTTAAGAGCATTCTACGTAAGTCTACAAAGTATTATTTTTAATAACCTTATAGGACGTTGGAGTTTCACCGGATATGCAACTTCAGTAGTTACAAAAAACGTCAATATTTTTCTTTTGCTTTGTCGAATCGAGAGTTAGTTGTTAATAATAAAACGGTACCACATGAATCTGAGTTATTTCTTTTGGATTTATTTAATCATATAAAGCAAAATGAATTGAATCGAATTACACAGAAATAAATGTAGATACAGAAAATTTGCAAACACGCCTTTTTACTATGATATCGCGCGAAAATGAATCTATACATTCCCGCGCTTTTGCCGATGCATCAAGCTTCGGTTTTCTTTATTTGAAATCATGATGGTACTGAAAGGGATCGTTTTTTCGAGACGGGAAGAATTTAAATAAAATGTTCGAAGTGGCTTGCACTCCAAGCGGCGATCCACACAAAACTAACAGCGATAATGGCTGATAAATGACGATTTCACCGTTAAGAGTATTTCTGGAGTTATTCGTTGACTCTGATCCTATTTTTCATATCTTCATGTGTTCTCTCATACACACTACTTTTAACATATCCCCAAGGAAAAAAATCTAAAGGTGTTAGATCAGCCGACTGGGTGCCAGCAATAGGTCCTCCTCTCCAATCATGGATCATCCACGTTCATTTAAAAGTTCTCGAACTGCTAGATGGTTATGGCTAGGAGCTAGGAGCATGGCTAGGAGCGCCATGTTGGAACCACACATGTCTTCTAGTCAGCAGTGGTACATCTTCTAATAAACCTGCTAAGTCGTTTTGAAGGAAATATCTAACTCCATTCAGATGACCATCGAAAAAAAGGGCCAATTACGTTTGTGCCGATGATACCGCTCCGAATATTCAACGACCATCTATTTTGGCGATGTGTTTCAAATACAATATGAGGATTCGAGTCTGCATAAAATTGAAAATTGTGTCTATTTACATATCCATTATTGTGAAAAATTGCTTCGTCAGTCCACAGTATGTTATTGCATAATTCTGAGTCTTGTTCAATTAAATTTGAGATTCTTGTACAAAATCCTATGCGGCTTTGATAATCAAATGGAATAACTCTTGGTGCAGTTGTATTTTGTCTGGATGGAATTTATGCTTTTTTAATATTCTTCTTATCGTAGTCACGCTGATATTTAAGTCGTTTGATATTCTTCGTAAACTGGTATTTGTATGTTCTATTACCGCTTGTAAAACTCGCATTTCATTTTAGTCAGTGGTAACAGTCCCCATCCCCATATGTGACATATATTTAATTGTTCCTTCACTTATGTATTGTAAAACAGTCGTGGTGTACAGACGTGTTTTCGTGAAGTGCGCGACAAACTATAGAAATATTTAATAAATCCGTGAAATTTTCAAAGAAAAATGCCACCTAATCTACGATCATCCGGGGACAAAAATGAAGATTTGATATCTTTTATGAAAAATGAAGAGTTTGCTGAAATAATTAACAGTATAGTTGACAAAAAAGTAAATCATCTAAATGAAACTATAAAGGAATTAAAATCAGAAATTCAAGTTTTGAAAGAATCAAATATTGATTTAATCCGTTTACTAACAAATAATAAGGTAAACGAGGAAACATATATTATGCAGAAATGGAAAAAGACGGAAGATGTAAAAGAACGAACGCCGAAAACACAGTTATTTTCGGAAAAAGTCAAGACCGCTACGTTAACAAAATCGTCCGAACATTTTTTAAAAGAAAAAAGAAAGAACGAAAATACAGTGGTAATCAATACAGAAAAATTAAATACTGATACTGCATGGAAAACAATTAATAGGAAACGAAATAATAAAAATAGAGCAAACATAATATATGGATCAACAAATAATACAACAATAAAAGGTGTAACAGCCTACGCGCATTTTCATATCTGTAAATTAGAACCCGATGTTACGGAGGCAGAAATAATCAATTACCTAAAAGAAAAGAACATAACAGAAGCTAAATGTGAAAAAATGGAATCGAAACGCCCTAATGAGTATGCATCCTTTAAAGTATCAGTTCCTCTACCGTTTAAGGAAGAAATCAAAAAAGCTGAAACATGGCCAATGAATGTGCAAGTAAACTCTTTTTTATACCGTCTACAAAAGCCCTCCCAGGAAAAATAGATAGTGCTACCATTATGCAAGGAAATGAAGTGGAAATAATATCTAAACAAACATTTCAAAAGTCGCGCAAGGCAGCGAAAAAATCCTTAAAAATAATTCATCAAAATGTGCGTTTCATTAGTAATTGTGTTGCTGAACTGGAAGTTTTCATATCTCAGGAAGGTGATGTCGATTTTGTGTGCGTTTCCGAACACTGGCAAACGAAAGAACAATTAAATCTCTTAAATATCAAAGGATTTTCTCTAGTGACGAGCTACTGCCGGGATGCCGGGGAACGTGGGGGTACCGCAGTATATTGCAAAAACCCTCAAATAGTTCAATGCAATGAAAAAATAGACTCATTATCTGAAAAGTTTGTGTTTGAGTGCGCTAGCGCACAATTCACCAACAAAAATATAATCGTTATATGTATTTATCGTTCACCTGCTTCTAGCATCAGATATTTTTTTTACAAACTAACGGAAATTTTAGAGTTAGTAACTTCTAAATCATTCATTTATGTTATTTGTGGTGATTTTAATATAGATCTGTATGGAGAAAATAATAATGCGGAGGAATTTTTATCTATACTGTCATGCTATGGGGCAATCCCTGCCATTAAAGAATACACTCGTGTTACATCAACAACAAGCACCTGCATAGATAACATAATAGTTAATAACACTTTAGATTATAATGCAAATGTAAGCATCTCGGGCATAGCTGACCATAAAGCGCAAATTTTGGAATTAAACTTAGACCTAGGTAATAACAACAATCAGTATAAAGTAATGCACCGAGTATTTTCTCCCAATAACATAAATTCATTTTGTGAAGGTCTTGCTAACGAGCACTTTCAATCCATTTATGCTGCACAAGATGTCAACGAAAAGTATGGGAGCTTTATTAATATTTTTAAATTGTATTTTAATGCGTCGTTTCCTTTGAGAACAAAAAAAAAACAAGTCAAACAACTCAATATTGAATACACCTGAAATTTTGTCATGTAAAAATAGAATCGCCGCTTTTGAAACTCTGTCAATATATTTACCAGAATGCAAAACTTACTTGAAACATTTAAAGCAAATGTATAATAAGTTACTCATAGAAACTCAAAAAAGAAAAAATGATGAAAAAATATTATTATCTCAAAATAAATCAAAAACAATGTGGCAAATTGTAAACGATACCATTAGTAGGAATAAAAAAGATGTATTTTTTCAAAAAAATCTTAAAAGTTTAGCAAATTCATTTAATAATTTCTTTTCAAATGCTAGTAACCTTATTCAAAACAGAAATGTCACGTCGTCTCCTCAAATTAGTCATAATTCACATACTTTTTATTTTAAACCAGTGGTAGCGTCAGATTTAAAGGAATGCATTCTAAGATTAAAAAAATAAATATAGTTTTGGATTCGACGAAATCCCTCTAAACATTATTGAAAGCTGTTATGATATAATATGCGAGCCTTTGTGTAACATCATAAATGAATCACTCTGTTCGGGAATTTTTCCAAATGCATTGAAGTATGCTATCGTTAAACCTTTATTCAAGAGAGGTGATAGGGAGTTAATAGAAAATTATAGGCCAATATGTCTTTTATCGTCATTTTCGAAAATTTTAGAAATGATTGTCTATCAACAACTCTTATCTTTTTTTGAAAAACACAAGTTATTTAATTGTCATCAGCACGGTTTCTTGTCCGGCAAATCTACGGTTACCGCTTTGTTTGAATACTCTGAGCTAATTATGGATGCATTTGAAAATAATTACTTAACTGCAGGGTTATTTCTAGACTTGAAAAAAGCATTCGACTCAATGTCGCACAAGATTCTTTTGGATAAATTATATAACTACGGTATAAGAGGTGTTTCTTATCGGTGGTTTGAGTCGTACTTAGGTGGTAGACGACAAAGGGTAAAATTAAATTCTCCTCAAGGAAACATTTACTCGGAGTGGACGGATACTGTTATAGGTGTACCACAAGGAAGCGTTTTTAGGACCTTTATTATTTTTAATATTCATAAATGATATCTGTTTAAATGTTGTTGCCGACCATATAATAGTGAATTTTGCAAATGATACGAATTTATTGTTCTGGGGCAGTGATTTTATAACTCTTCAAGAATCGGGTTCTTTACTGTACAGTAATGTCCTTCAGTGGTTTAGAAATAATGAACTGATAGTAAATACTAGTAAAACCAAAGCTACCCTTTACAAATTGAATGATACTATTGAAACACCTGATAAAATATCACTTTCTTTAGATAACATTCCACTGTATAGATATTGCAAAGTTCTGGGTATCACTATTGATGATAAAATGGGATGGAATAACCATATTGATAACCTTTGTGGGAGGCTTGGGAATGCATGCTACGCGCTAAGAATATTAAGGTCAGTGACAAATCGGCAAACTCTGATAATGGTATATCATGCCTATGTGATATCGGCTGTGAGGTACGGCATTCCAATATGGGGCTCCACTCCCCATATGCAGAAGATTTTTGTTCTTTAAAAAAGAGCGGTACGAACAATTTTCGGACTTTCCTTCAATGCATCTTGTCGGACAATATTCAAAAACAAAAACCTATTAACAGTGTACGGAATATATATACAAGAGTGTTTAATTTTTATTTTTAAAAACAAACAACTTTTTGAAAAGGACGAAAAAAGACACGAATACGAAACAAGATTTCGAAATGATTACTATATACCATCACACAGATTAACGAAAAAGGAGAAAGATGTAGCCTATAATTGCATCAAATTTTTTAATGCACTTCCACAAGAAATAAAAACCGATGCAATATTCGCATCCTTCAAAAAAAAAGTTCATAATCTGATTTGTAATTTAGAACCTTATTCGGTGAATGATTTTTTTTAGTCACAAACTATAATAATTTAGTTTAGTTAATATTGTCTAGCTGGCACAATATGCCTGTCTAGTTTTTTTTACATTTAGTTTTGTTCTCTTTGACGTATTGCTATGGTCTGGCACCCCGGGTTTCGGAAATTTAGATGTGTATTTTTGTTTATTCCAAATCAGCCTTGTCAAAACAATGATAGAGTTTCCACAATTCTTATAATTGTTAGTATCATTTTATTTGGTCAATTGTGTATAGTTAATTTCATTTATTTGTACATTTTGCGTGTACCAGTATTGTATAGTTTATTTGCTAGTTTTTCCTTTGCGTTGCGCTGTGCGTTCTTCGCACGAAAATGTAAAAATTCATATATATGAGAATGTTACCCTTGAGGCCGGGGAGTTATCAGATAGACGAGCGCGTGTATAGTCGTGTTTTGTTGTTTTTGGTTACCGTTTCTGGTAATCCTTTTTAAGTTTTAAGATGTAGTTCGTTGCTTTGAATTTAAAATCGTCTATCTAGTAATTCTTTTGTTAAATAGTGTTAGATAGTTGTGCACAATATACATGTAAGGCTTTTTAATAATATTCGTTTTAAAAGTAATCGCGTTTAGAGTTTAAATTTTCCGTTTTTTTTTTGTAGTTTTCAAATTAATTTTATTTTATCACCTCGGGGTAGGTGAAGAGAAGCTGTGAGCTTGGTTTAAATATCATTTTTGATTTTGCTTGTTTCTCCACGTTGATTGAATTAAATTTTAGTTTGCTTTGAATTTTTGAGACCACGTGGATTTTTTGTGGTATAAGAAATTCCTTCTAGAACGAATTCACTATTTTGTTTGCTAAAGGATTTGCATTGTCTTTTTTAAATTGTAGAATCTTATGCAGGTTTGTTTTTTGCCAGAATCTTATATTCATGGTTTTCATTTTTCCGGTAAATTATATTAAATGTTTTTTTTTTTTCTTTTTACAATAAATTTAATGATTGTGAATATCACTTTAAAAATCACAAGTTCTTTTATTTTTGAATCTGCCATTTCAATTTTTGGGGATTTTACAGAAAGAAATTTTGCACGCCCACTATTAATTTTTAAAAAATTTACTCTGAGATTTAAGAATCTCTGGTGCCCTTTTAAATTCATTTTTGCTGAGCTAGCTAAATTAATTTTGTCATTTTTAATTTCTTTAAACTTATATGCTTGGACCATCAGTTCACAGCAGTATGTTTCTGCATTTTGGGGGATAGGTGGTTGGGTTGTATTTGTATTTGTATTTGTATTTGTATTTGTATTATATTTAATCCCCTAACTGTTGAAATAAAGGTATTATTATTATTATTATTATTATTATTATTATCAACCTGGTTTTTAAATGTTCGAAAGCTCTAATTGACGGACGTCTGCGATGTGGATATTTTTGCTTATAAATTCTAGACGCTAACAAACAGTTTCGCTCACTCTCGCCAAGAATGAATGCCATATCGACTAATTCTTCATTGGAGTAGTTCATATTTAAATAAATTTTAAATTACGCAACAATCAGTAACACAAACAATTAACAACAAAAACGATTAACAATTATTAAAAAAGCAAAATACAATATTGAAATAAAGATTAGGGATAATTTTACGATAACAGATTTTGACAGTTACTCGTACGTACTGCGACAAATTTTAAGCACTGATTCCTGGGGTTATTTTGATCATAAAAGTTCATAAGCACATATGTCCAAAATCGCTTAGTTCTAAAGTTGTAGAATGTTTAATAGTAAGTTAACATAATTAATGTTTTTATTATAAATTAACAAAATAATTAGTATTATCCTCCGTCGTATTGACTGGTGAGTCCGTTCTAAAATACCAGGGTTATTTCGAATTGTTTGAAAAGCTGCGATAATACGATTTCTCAGTTCATCGACATTTTCAATGGGAGTCGTATAAACTAATGATTTAAGGTGACCCTAGAGAAAAAAGTCCAAAGAATTTAAGTCTGGAGACCGAGGAGGTCATGGTTGTGGACCTTGCCGTCGTATCCACCGATCCACCGATACGTATTGTCCAAAAACTCGCGAGCAACTAAACTAAAATGCGCTGGAGCACCGTCATGCATAAAATACATTTGTAATCTTAATTGCAACGGAACTTCTTCCAGCAGTAGGGGTACCTCCCCTTCAAGAAAATTGCGGTATACCTCGACATTTAAGCGCATCGGTAAAAACTGTGGACCTATCAAGTGATCTCCAACAATTCCGGCCCACACATTGACAGGGAATTGATGTTGATGACGGGCATTCATTAGTTCGTGCGGATTTTCTTCCGCCCATGTGTGATTATTATGAAAATTAATAATCGCGTTCTAGAGAAAGTAGCCTCGTCGGTGAAGAATATTTGAGCCAAATAGTCAGGATTTTGTGCGATTTTATGTTGCATCCATTGCCAAAAAGCCACTCTTTGCGGAAAATCTACCGGGAAAAGATCCTGCACCCGTTGAATGTGATATGGATACAACAGTTGATCTTTCAATATTCTCCAAACTGTGGCCTGACTAATATTTAAAGCAAACGCAATTTTTCTGGTGCTTGTGGTAGGATGTTCCTCAATTTCATTTAGTACCATCTCTTCAACTTGTGGAGTTCTCACTATAGATGGGTGCCCGTTTATCAGTCGTCCGTTTTTTAAAATTTCCCGTTTCACTAAGACGTTGGTGAGACGGGCAAATATTGAATGATGCGGGATGGTACGGTTGGGGTATCGTTCTTCATAAAGACGTCTAGCAGCACGTGAATTTCCATTGGCAAGACCGTAAACGAAATGCATATCACACATCTCAGCATTCGTGTAATTCATTTTAGAAAACAGAAACTGGCAATAAACTGAATGAATACTCTGACAACTATTGACAAATATTGAAATGACAAATAAACAATTCCCTCTCAACACAATAGTTTTTGAAGAATCAACTGTGATATTATATCGTGTTAGTCATAGTTCATAATTTATTATTAAACATTCAATAACTCTAAAACCAAACCGTTTTGGACATATACTCATATGAACTTTTATGATCAAAATAACCTCAGGAATCAGCTTTTAAAGTTTGTCGCATATATTGAGAATCACCCGTACTATATTTAAATGAACTAAATCTTGTTGGTTAGAACATAAGAGTAAATTCTCTGAAAACATAATATACTCTTAGAACAAATAGTATAAATATTTGCATTAAAGTGTACTTCCTCCAAATGAACATTGTTATTGTTGTAAGCAATAAATCTATGCAATTATAGTGAGAAAGTCTATAGATTCAAAATAAAATCCTTATACGTTTGATATAATGAATTACTATATAAAATTATTAAATGTTTTGTACTGAAAACATGAAATATCAAATTGAAATTACATGAAACATTCAAAACGAATTTTACCCCACCAGTTATTGCACTAAAACTTATCTGTCATTGGTTCCCTCTTTTTTAGGGGGGTTTAGGAGGTTTTGCATATACATACTGCTGTGAAATGTCTCCCCGGTTGTGTAAACTCTATGCTGTGTATTTTCTAAGTTCATGTTTTGGCTTTGACGCGCGTAAATTCTCACTAATTTTATTTTCTTTGAATTTAGTAGTTTTTGTGGGATAATTGTTGTTCAGTTAGTTTAGTTCATTATTCTTTGATTATAAGTTTAGCATTAGTTTATCTTGCTTATGTCCTTCTTATAAGGTGATTTTTATGTTTGTTTGCGGCCGTTGCAGAGCGTGCGCAGTCAGCTGTTTTGTATATACGCGTTGCTTGAGGCCACGTTAGAGAGAGTCTGAATAGTGACGGGAGTTGTTAGTTGTAAAATTTTGAGATCTTTCTTTGCCCCATTTTTCCATTTGTCATTTGTTTCGTTTTAATTTATTTTTGATCAGTATTCAGACTTCTCTTCTTATTTTTGCACAATTTAAGTAAGTTTTTGTTATAATATTCGTTGGTAGAAGTAAGCGCGTGTAGAGTTTAAATTTTCTGTTTTTTTTTTTGTAGTTATCAATTTAATTTTAATTTATCACCTCGGGGAAGGTGAAGTGAAGCGAGAGCTTGTTTTTTATTTCATTGTTAATTTGCTTGTTACTCTCCGTTATTTGAATTAAATTTTTAGTTTGCTTTGAATTTTTGAAACCACGTGGATTTTATTTTTTTTTATTGAAATTCCTTCTAGAACGAATTCACCATTTTGTTTGCTGAAGGATTTGAATTGTCCTTCTTAAATTTTAGTTTCACAAGGGGTTATTTTAATCGACACCTTCTGTGTCACGTTTTTTCCCCTATTGTTGTAATCGAATGTTTTTTTTTTTTTTTTTCAATAAACTTAATGAATATTAATATCACCTTAATTAGTTCTTTTATTTCTAAATCTGCTATTTCAATTTTTGGGGATTTTAAAGAAAGTAAAATTATCAAAAGCCCACTTTTAATTTTTAAAGAAATTTCCCTGAGTTTTGAGAATCTCTAAAAGAATTTGAATTCATTTTTGCTGAGCTAGCTAAATTAATTTTGTCATTTTTAATTTCCCTTTACTTATATGCTTGGACCATCAGTTCACAGCATATATTTTTGGCAATCCCAACGTGCGGCGCGATTTTGTAATTGTAATTAGTAAGATTAGGATCCCGTGTTTTGAATTGTGAGAATTTTGCGTTGCTTCAGACAAAACTGATCTTTTTCGTGTGTTTTAAAATTTTTTTTTATATTAACCGTTGCTGGAATGAATATGGACAAGCTCACCACACAACAGGAAGTCTACGTTCCGAAAGACCAGACGTGGCGGAATCCAAGAACTATTGGCAGTGAGGATGAGTCGGATGTGGCAGGAACAAACAGATCGTCAATGGGAGATTCGGAAGTTGAGGACAAGGAAAGGATAGAGTGAACGTGCCTCAGTTAATAAATGACCGTCGTTCAGGTGATCAGACAAGGTCAAACACAAATCAAGTGGCTTCCCCACACTATGTCAATAATTATTTTAAGTCAGCTGATAGAGATTATAACAGAGGACCAGGGCAAGGGTCTACAAATTGTAATGTTAATAAAGTAGAGATTAAAAGTCAATTGTCAAACAATACTGGCACTGTACCAAAAGACTCAAGGGTAACTTTTAAAGCGGAAAAAGCGATATCAAGGGCGGATGAATTAGTGGATGAAGCTCGAGGGAAGGATTTTTAATTGAACCAACCAAAAAGATAAAATTGTACACCATGATGCGGAATGAGACGATAAGATCTATGAATTTAGAATTGCCACATATTAATGTTAGATTTGGAATAATGATTTTAAATGTCTTGTTGATTCGGAAGTGCGGCTTCATTTTTGGATGAGGAAGTTATAAAAGTATTAGAAAGAGAGAATTTAGGGAAATTCATTCCAACTCGAAAAATCACAATAGTATCTGCTACAAAGAAAGTGATTGCTGTTATCAATAAAATTTTTGTTACTGAATATAAACTTCACAATTTTAAATTTCTGGGAGAATTTATTTCTGTAAGAGGATTACGCAGACACGGAATTATTGGGATTGATTTACTAGACAAATGAAAGCAATTATAGATGTAGAAAGGAAATTTGTTCAGATAGAAGGGAGAGATTAATGTGGTGTCTGAGACTCCTGATGAGGAGAAAGTAGTTAATAATATAAGCAGAGAAAAGGAAAATGAAAATGATGAAATGAGAGAAAAAAGGGATAGTTTTAAGAAGGTTATACAGAGTTGCGGAAAAGTTGTTGAAAGTGATGATGTACAAGGTGTAGTTTTATCTGAAGAGGATAAGGAGGTTAAAGTTATTGGAGAGTCAGAGTTAGAGTTAGTTGAAGTAAACAATTCCCAGATAGAATCCCCAGATGATGTTGATGAAATTGAATATTAATTGTGATGTGAAGTTTGATCGGAAGTTAAAGAATTTTGAAGCAGTATGTTTCCCTAGTAGATAAATTCCCTAGTTTTGCTGTTAATTATGAGCACTCTCTTGAGGTGGATGAGTCAAAGCCTTACAAGATCAAGAATTATCCCATTCCCAAGGCCATGCAGGAGAAAGTAAGAGAGGAAGTTTCCCAGATGCTTCGATGAGTGTTGATTGAGCGTGGCGTTACTAAGTATATCAATCCTTTGGTCGTTGTGAGAAGAAGGATGGAGACATTCGTCTGTGTCTCGACGCTCGACGTCTTAATGAGCGCACTCGTCCGCAGTTTGAGACATCGATCACGGTGGAAACGTTATTAGCAAGGTTTGACAATGCAAATTATTTTACGAAACTAGATCTTAAGAGCTCTTTTTGGTTGGTACCTTTGACAAGGCATCTAGAAGATTTTGTGGTTTTTTGTTGATGGTAATGTTTATCAATTTAAGGTTGTACCTTATGGTTGAGTAGTTCGGCTGCCGCCTTGATACGCGCTATGCAACAGATTTTAGAACCATTTAATTCATTTGTAGCACATTATATTGATGATATTTTTAATTTTTAGCAAAAGTTTAGATGAGCATTTTTTACATTTACGTAAAGTTATTGAGGTTCTTGCAATGAATGGTCTGAAAGTGAACCTTCGGAAGTGTGAATTTATGAAACGTGAAGTAAAGTTTTTGGGTATGATTTATCACAGAATCATGTGAGAGTAGAATGTATCTAGGCTAGAAGTCATTAAGAAGTACCCTAGACCTAGTAGTGTTAATTTTGAGAGGATTTTTAGAATAATAAAATTATTATAAGAGATTTTACCAAGATTAGCACACATCAGTGCACCTTTATTCCAATTGTTGCGTAAGAATGAGAAATTCAGTTGGACAGCTGAGAGAATAGCTGCGTTTGAAAATGTAAGTCAGAATTTCACAAAGTCGTTATGTTTACTTTTACCAGACTTTAATAAGGAATTTTTGTTACGTGTCGATGCCAGTGACACAGCCATTAGTGGTGTGTTATTCAAATTTGTCAAAGTGGAGAGGAACCAATTTGTTTTATTCCAGAATCCTTAAGAGCTATGTGAATGAGATACACTGTTTCAGAGAAAGAGATGCTAGCCGTTGTCTATGCAATAAGCAAATTAAGATTTATTTGCTTGGTAAGAAATTTTATTGTAGAATCTGATCATGCTGCCCTCACCTCGTTAATGTCAACACGGTTTTCGAACAACCGCATTTATCGTTGGTCACTGCTACTTCCGAGTATGTTTTTGAAATTCGACATATAAAAGGAGAACTTAATGTAACAGCTGATGCATTATCTCGTATGCACAGTTTAAAAAGCCATTTTAACCATGTTGAGTTAATACATATAATATGTATGAAGCCGAGAGGGTTGTTTGACTTTGTCAGAATAAATGAGATTCAACAAGATGAATTTCAATGGTATACGAGAGGCATTAGTTCACCAAGATGTTTATAAAGAGTATGTGATCAGAGATGGCGTTTTAATGAAGAGGTTACGTGGTCAATTCAACGTTGGATTTAACTGAAGTGTATGCTCGTCAAGCAATGTTACTAATTCATGAATCCCTGTGACACATTGGAGGTCACAAAGTTTGGCTCACGTTCAGAGAAGCTTTCTTCGTCAGAGACAAGAACATCGCCAAGGATATTGTACGCTCACTGTCTTCAGTGTCAACTTGGAAAAACGAAGACCGAACTTGTCCAGATGTTAATCAAGAGCATCGTTTGTGGACAACAAACTCGACCTAGTTGCCATCGATTTTCTTGGAAATTTAATTCCCGGATCATTTTGGATACCGGAACATTTTTTGTGATGTGTGATGTGTTTACTAAATTGTAAGACTTTTTCCCACTAGATTTTATAAACTGATACTGCTATTAGATGTATTGATAACTTTTATCATGCATCAAGGTAAGATGCGACGCATTCTAGCCGACAATGCGACATATTTTAATACTCATCGTTTTACTGACGCCTTGTTTAGAGCGTGATATAAGAGTGTCTTTCTGCTTCTATACGTCATCCTTGTGGAAATCCTTGCGAGAGATACATCCAAGAAGTCGTGAAGTTCCTCCGAATGCAGACTCACCAACGCCACACCGACTGGGTTCGTCATGTCCAGAACATAGAAGATTGGATCAATCAAACTCCTAACACCACCACGGAGGAATGTCCTTTTACGTTGATGTATGGAAGGATGCCCAGCCGTCCCTGGAACCTTTTAGAAGAGGATGTGTACCTCGAGGCTCGCACTGATGAAGCCAGAAGGAAACTGCAGCTCCGTGGAGATCGTTACGTTCGCCAGGAGAACGCGAAGGTCGTCAAGCGTACTCGGTTCGAAGTCGGTGATGCTGTCCTAGTTCGTCGGTACCGTGTGGCCAGACGTGATCGGCAGCTCTGCCAAAAACTTGAACTACCGTTCGTGGGACCGTATAGAGTGGCTAGAGTTTTTGATGGAGTCACTTATGAACTTCATTCGTTGGATGGTATGCAGAACAAGGGGCGTTACCACATTTCAGCACTCCAGCACTTCCACACGACCCCGGGTAGGTCATCACCCGTGAGTGACGTTTTCACCCCTGTGTGCGGAGATACTGTTTTGTTTGTTTTGTGCGAGACACTTTTGACTTTTGTTTTTTTTTTCGTGTGCGGGCAATTTTTAAGGAGAAACACTCTATTTTCTCCGAAACTTTCGTTTTCCCCTTAAGAATTGGGAGATGTGCTGTGAAATGTCTCCCCGGTTGTGTAAACTCTATGCTGTGTATTTTCTAAGTTCATGTTTTGGCTTTGACGCGCGTAAATTCTCACTAATTTTACTTTTTCTTTGAATTTAGTAGTTTTGTTGGATAATTTATTGTTCAGTTAGTTAGTTCATTATTCTTTGATTATAAGTTTAGCATTAGTTTATCTTGCTTATGTCCTTCTTATAAGGTGATTTTTATGTTTGTTTGCGGCCGTTGCAGAGCGTGCGCAGTCAGCTGTTTTGTATATACGCGTTGCTTGAGGCCACGTTAGAGAGAGTCTGAATAGTGACGGGAGGTTGTAGTTGTAAAATTTTGAGATCTTTCTTTTGCCCATTTTTCCATTTGTCATTTGTTTCGTTTTAATTTTATTTTTGATCAGTATTCAGACTTCTCTTCTTATTTTGTGCACAATTTAAGTAAGTTTTTGTTTATTAATATTCGTTGTAGAAGTAAGCGCGTGTAGAGTTTAAATTTCGTTTTTTTTTTGTAGTTATCAATTTAATTTTAATTTTATCACCTCGGGGAAGGTGAAGTGAAGCTGAGAGCTTGTTTTTTATTTCATTGTTAATTTTGCTTGTTACTCCACGTTATTTGAATTAAATTTTTAGTTTGCTTTGAATTTTTGAAACCACGTGGATTTATTTTTTTTTTTGAAATTCCTTCTAGAACGAATTCACCATTTTGTTTGCTGAAGGATTTGAATTGTCCTTCTTAAATTTTAGTTTCACAAAGGGGTTATTTTAATCCGACACCTTCTGTGTCACGGTTTTTTCCCCTATTGTTGTAATCGAATGTTTTTTTTTTTTTTTTTTTTTCAATAAACTTAATGAATATTAATATCACCTTAATTAGTTCTTTTATTTCTAAATCTGCTATTTCAATTTTTGGGGATTTTAAAGAAAGTAAAATTATCAAAAGCCCACTTTTAATTTTTAAAGAAATTTCCCTGAGTTTTGAGAATCTCTAAAAGAATTTGAATTCATTTTTGCTGAGCTAGCTAAATTAATTTTGTCATTTTTAATTTCCCTTTACTTATATGCTTGGACCATCAGTTCACAGCAATACGCTTTACTTGGCGTCACTTGTTGATTGACCAGCGAATAGTGTTGTTGGTTGTGAGTGTAAGTAAATCTAAATGGATACCCCGGCCGTTTTACAGCTACTTAGAGAATGGAGTGGAATGGGGCTGATGCACAGATGCTACCATTAAAATATTCGAAAGTAAGTACGTACGTGTTATCTAATATTAAAGGATTACTGGTTTAAAAAACTTTGAAATAGTATTTAGTGTCAGCGCCATTGTGTCGATAATATACGAACATGGTAGGTGTGTACATTAGCAAACATATTGCTGTGGTCTGGCACCCCGGGGTTTGTAAAGTCAGTGTTATTTTATTAATTGAAATTAATCTTTATCGATGTGTCGGGCAAATTCTCTCAGAAATTAATATTTTATTTTTAAATAGGATTTTGTTAATTGATTTGATTGTTGGATTTATTTTAATTGTTCAGTTGTTATTTATTTATTCAATTTTACATATTGCGTTCATCAGTATTGTATATTTTGTAGTTTATATGCTAGAATGTTCTTAGACGAATTCTGCGTTGCGAACGCACGCAATTGTAAATTTTATATATATATGCGACCGTGTTACCCAGAGGCACTCAGTTACTTGAACGATGTCGGTGTAAGTACATATTATTTATTTTTATTGCTGCCATTTTTAGTATTTCATTTTTATTTAAAAATGTTGTTCGTTTAATTTGAAATTTTCTCATCCTTCAAGGAACTCTTTAATTAATAATTGCTGTTGTATTTTATTGTGTACACAAGTCGGATGTAAAATCAGTTATTATATTTGTTTTAGAAGATATTTTTTTTAGTTCAAAGAGGTTAAATTTTCCGTTTTCTAGTTTTCTGATTTGATCTTAATTGTTAATCACCTCGGTTTAGGTGAAAAGAAGCATTGTGCTTGAAATTAAATTTCAATTTTTATATACTTGTTTTGTCCGCGTTTAAATTTATTATAGTGTGTTGTAATTTTGAGACCACGTGGATTTTTGTGTAAATAGGATTTTCTTCTAGAACAAATTTGTCTTTTGTTTGTTTAAAGGACTTGCATTGTCCTTTAGTAAATTAGATTCAAGCAGGTTTTGATTTTGGCCAGGACTCTCAGTCCAAGGTTTGATTTTTCCTGTGTTAATTGTAATTAAATGTTTTTTTTTTCTTTTTTTTTATAATAATAAAAATTTCTGATTATTAACGTCATTCAAAATTTCTGTTCTTTTCTTTTGAATCAACCATTTCAATCTTTGGGGATTTTAAAGAAAGTCAATTTTTTCAAACGCCCACATTTTATTTTTCATGATTAGTTCAATTGTGAAAATAACCTTGAGATTATTAGTACTTTTGCGCCCTTTCAAATTTTTAACCTTTGAGCTAGCTAAATTAACTTTTTCATTTTTTTATTAATTCATTTTGCATTTATGCTGGTATCATCAGTACACAGCAATATGTAGGTATTTGCTAGTTATTAGTTTTCAGTTGGTAATACCAGCAAATTATTATACTGATTGAAATTATATCACTAACCAACGCCGACTACATACTAGGCCCAGGCATTGAGTGGGAAGTATCCCGAGAACACCGATCGCAACGAACGGATACGCATAACATCTATACCTCTACGCATCAATATCCCGTGCGCACTCTTGGAGTACACCGATACCCTACCTTCTCCCAAACATTGTTAAATTATAAAGTATGACAGTATATTTAATTAATTACATATTTCTTTATTTATTAATTTTCCCCTACCGAGGTTTTTTGGTGTTACAGATACAAAATTAATAGGTAATTGTTACCCTTGAATAGTAGAAATACTTAGATTAAGCAGGTAAGTATTATCAGTACTTATACTTATATTTTGGGAGCAAATGATGTCAATACTTCAAATAATACTTTTATATACTTCTATCAAATGTACATAAATTATTAAGGCATAAATATGATAGTTTCGAGCTGAGAAAATCTACTTACTCAAACCTAAAATAATTATTTTTGTGATGAAAATATCATTCATCATAATGATTTTAGTATATTGATTATATTTGAACTAAAAAAATGTTTCGTCTAACAAATTCATGGGTTTGGAAAACTGAACAAATTTTGTTCTCAATATAAATACATCATCTTCTTGCTTATATAGGAAGTTGTGTTATATTCAATGTGATGTATTTATATTCAAATTGAGTAATTATTTTTTTGTGTGTACTAAACAAATTTTTCTTAAGGTTTCAATTCGTGATAAGGTTCCTGTAGCAAATGATGCTCTTTTACGAAAACTATCAAGTTTAGGTATAGGTAGTGCTATGTACATTCGAAAGATGCCTTTCAATTGTATCCGTCGACATAAAAATATACAGGGTGTTCCATTTGAAAAAAAAAAATAGTTTTGTACATTTAAAGTTTTTGAAATTCAGATGTATTTTAGAAACACCCTATATAATATAATGGAAATCTTTTGTATCTATTGTATTATCTAAAGGTGCGTTAGATTGCTGTCAAAAAAAGTATCAGAAAATAACAGTTAATAAGGGAGCTATTAATTTATTAAGAACATCTTGCGAACAATATATTTTTAGAAAAACTTCGAATATCTCAAAAAGTATTAAGTTTTGTCGTAGAGTATGTTAGATAATTGTAATTTTTTTTTGAGTCGGGGAATTCAAAAATGTAATAATACACAGTACGTTCAATTTGAAAAAATTTAATTGCATAACGTATCGACAAAACCGAACACTCTGTATATGTTAAAATAATTTTAAGCTATAGAGCACTTCATCTTAAGTAACTTTTACTTAAAACGTTTTACGATTAAGTAATTAAGTAAGTAATTTGTCATAAATTTGGAATATATAAGAGGCAAACAGAATGTCATAGCAGATTTTTTATCTAGAACTGCTATTAATAACATCGAAGATTTGGAAAAAGAATTGAATAAATCAAAAGTATTTCAAATATCTAAACATGAATATAAAACATTGAAAACGATAAATAAATAAATAGATAAAGATATAATTCTCGACACTTCGGAAATTAACATTTAATATTTATACCTTATAGTTTGCTTTCTGTATTGATACACTAGCTCTCATTGAAATTATATTTCATTCCTTATATTCTACGTTTATATTTTATATTCTATTGTTATGCATTGTGTATTAGGCTTTAGAAAAAGATATTTTATAAATATTTAGTGGTACTTGAGAAAGTCGCGAATAAATTCAATGATTTATTCGAATAATTTTTACACCTGAACTTAAGTTAATCGTTATTCGCGAGTAACAAATATTTTTTATTTGTAATTGTTCGCAACTCGAATAACTTTGCCCATCTTTAACGTACCACACAAAAACATTTTTCATACTCACCCTGCAGATATCTTCAGCTGGCAGTGCCCTGCTTCGACAGAGATATAAGTGGGATATAATGGACTCATTCTGCAAGTTAAAAGCGTTAAATTTTCAGTTCAATCGCAATCGTCGAAAATTACTTACAGCCCGCATTAACCTGTCTCCTATGTTGCAAATGTAGCTTGTAACCATCAGGCCGTCTAATAAACCCATAAAGAGAAAGGGTGTCGTTGGATGTGTAATATCAATTAATATGCCATTTACCATTCTGATTAATGTTATAATAAGTCCAAAGTAGAAACTCAGCAAGTTGAATATGGAGAATAGGGGGAAGCCGACAGATGTGAACTGATTTGCTGAATTGAGGCATTTGTAAAGGGATAATTGTAAATCAATCATCAAGTCAAAATCTTTCCTCAGCGAGAAAGTATTGTTTAAGCACAAATTCCTATTTTCGATCATGGATTTCATAGTCTCCTTCAGCTCCCTGTGATAGACATTTAATCCTGTTAAGAGAGTATTTATGAGGATTGCCATTCCCAAACATAATTGGGTGTACGTGTAGACTCTAAGAAACGACACAATGATGAAACGGGAACAAGATCTGTACATAGCGAAGATTACAGACGAGGAAATAGAGAGGACAACACCGACACAGGTTTGGAAACGTACATATGACAGGCCTTCTTGATATCCTGATGGACGGGTTGCAAGAACCAATAAACATGTTTGAGCTTTCTCTAACATGCTGGCGAGTATATCGCATTTTGTCGCGAAGATTATTGCTGTAATACTTTGCGCCAACCCGAAGCAGAAATACGCCAACGCCTGAAGATTTGGCAATTCCAAAAGTTTGATGTTCCCGTTGAACGAAACGCGCAGCTCATAAACTGCCACGACTAGTGACAAAACTCCCAATAGTATCGAGATGAACTCTGATGAACGTGACGGACGAAAGCTGCACATCTTCTCTTCAGAGTGGCAACACTTGGGCTTACATGCCATGCCGCAGAGGAAACTGGATTTTAAGTAGATCTTCACGGCACAACTAAGACATGGCCGATCTAGCTTGAGCATCATCTTTAGGATGGCAGAATTAAACTAACACTGTGCTACAATAGGTGGCTTGCGTTCTTTATATTGCGAAAGCGATGCATGCTTTTATTGTTGAATTAAATATAAGTGCTACCTGATGGAAGATCAATATTTTCCTTTTACTTCTAATTAAGTGTGGCTAAGGTATTAGATTAGAAAAAAGAAATGGATATTATGGAATGAATAAGTAATACTGTACTACAAAATAGCCCTTAGAAAGATCTCCAGCTTCGTTCTTTTTCCAAGACTATCTAGGACAGATTACTGATTTGTTATTCATTTTCTCGGGTCAGATCGAACTTATATTTTACAGTTTTTAGTTAGGTTTTTATTTAGGTTTACACTGGTAAAAACGCATGAAAAATTCAGTTAGAACGTCGCATTGATTTATACTTGAAAAGTCACACACTAACAGCAGAGTTAGCCATTAATCGATTTTAAATTTTTAATTAATTAAATTTCCCAGTAAAATTATTGGATATAATTGGAAATTAAATTACTTGTTAGTTGATAAGTAAACATGTAATTATCAGTTGGTTAATCGTTTACTGAGAAAAATGGGCTAAGTAAAGTGTTTACTTGATAAAAATTTATTTACAATAGATACAATTTTACTTGGAACTATTCTCCTTAATTAATACCTGCAACTAAACCCAGTTTCCTGAATACAAGTTGTTATTGTAAATAGTGCTTTTATTAACGGCTATTACACAGCGTACCTGACAAATTTGGAGTAACTAATGTATTACTTATGACTACTGGTACTGTATCTAACTATACAGCACATGCTTATTGTTAGTCGAAGTAACAAAAATGCTGATCGCTATTAAACTCATGTATTTTCTTAAATATGTAACAACTTGCCACAACTATGATTATTTGAGTTTTGCTGCCACCCCGTGATTATTTTACTATTCCTGATTGGCTAGCGCGGCGGAGTAATGAAATAGTCCCCCGCTACGCACGAAAAAGGTGTGCAAATGGTATGCAAGGAGAACGACCATTGTAGGCCAGTTGGAACGCAAATATATTAAAAATACCGGGTGAGTTAACTCAAGGCCCCATCCGTATAAAGAATCCCAGCGAAAGAAGAAGCACCTAGCCTATGAGTAATCGGATGTTTCAAGATTGCAGTTTTAAACCACGTGGTGAGATATTTGAATTCCCCATCATTGTGATGATATCTGCGCTCCCTGGTGAAGTTAAAGTGTGGATGCTGTCGCTATCTGAACGATCCCACAGTGCAAGTGCCACCTGCAGTTAGGGATACCCCGACGAAGTAGCCATTTTCGAGGCGATCACCGGACATAACCGCCACGTACGCCGACAGAGGATCAACTCGCCGAGACAACGCCCAGTGCAAAGAACCAACAGAAACCGCAAGTTTACCGCCTATATTATTTCTTTGTTTGTTATTAGTTGTGACTTCAAAGTCATATTTCTCTTTGTCCTTTGTTTAGATTTAAATAATTTCAATAACTAAATAACGTTTCAAGGGGGGGCCCATTTACCCTATCTTTTATTATTGGTTTGTTTTTCATTATTAAGGAATATATTTTATGAGTCATTACGTTGTAAATTGTTTAAAAAAAACTGTTGTTAAAGTGAAACCAATATCTTTCATTCATATCAGGTAATCATTGTTTGTCCTATACAAAATAAAACTATTACTAATAATACTGCCTTTTTTTTAAGTAATAAGTATTATGTACCATCTTTAGCAAATCAAACGCGAATTTAATATTCAATTATTAATGCAATCGAAGCTTCAGCACACTGAAATAGTAATTAAAAAATTATTTGCAAACAATTTTGAATTACGCATTGCTCGGTGCGCAGTACTTACAGTTGCGGTTGCATAAATAATCGAAGATTTGTGGAACTTTTTTTGTAGTTTATCAGTTATTCACACAGAGTCCACAGAAAGCTACTTAATAAATATTCACTAAACTTCCACGTTTCCTACACTATCTATAGTTGAACAACAAATTTAAGGTAAGTATATTGTATATTTATAGCAAACCATAACCTTCTATGTATCAGGCATTTAGTGAACGTGCATTAATGATACTCTTTCCTTATCACAAGCAATCTAAATAGCTTGTATTAATTATGAAGGTGTGATAGCTGTTATAGAATAGTTCACTCACAGCAATACACCTTCTACTTGACAAACGCAAATCTTTGCTTACTGCAACTACATATATTCTTTGGCTTAACTACTTCAGTTTAATTATCATAAGTAACTTCATAAGTTACCGGTATGAAGCAGACCGTAAGTAACTTAGACTGCTTCTTGTTAGTATCAGTGTTTAGAATATGTTTTTTACTAGTGCTAAGTATTCTGTGCTTTTGTCCCCTATTCAGATGAACTTTTTGCTTGCAATAATTATATTTTTATTTATGATTATTAAATATTTTTTCTGTGTTAATTTTTAATCGGATATGGATTAAATCTGAGGTTTATTTTTATAGTATCGTACAACTTGATATTAAACCGTAATTTGGAAAAGACGGTTGCAGCAATAGCCAACAAAGAGCGTACGTGGTAGAACGTATCATGTAGGTTCATATCAAAATTTTTGTGTGGGGTTCCTATACTATACATAAAATGACTCTTGCATAATATGCACCGATGCCAATGTTGAAACTATATTAGGCACTAGGTGGGAGACACTGCTATATCAGTGTCATTTGAATCATTTTTTATTTCAATTTAAATTTTTGTATTTGAATAGGATTTGAATCAACTATTCTTTCTTCAGTATTTGCTTATTATCGAATTAAGTGGTCGGACATCATTTGAATAAAATATTATTTGAATGAAACATTACTGGAATAATTTTTCACCAAATTAAAATTCTATTATAAAAATAAAATAATCGATTCAGGTAATTACAGTTGGCGAATTTCGATGCTTTTTATTAGTACAGACAACGTAATAGATTATAAAAGGTAAGTCAGAAGGTTACGATCTCTTTTTTTGAGTTTGGCTTAGTGATCCAAACAGATTGAAGCTAACTTGTTTAGTCCTTGATATACTAGGCGTTTTTCAAAATCAGCCATTTTCTATCAATTGTTATAAGTCCGATACCATAATATATAGAGGAAATATGTTCAGATATATTTTATGTTGTTTTTTATAAAGAATACACTGGTATGCTTGCTTCTTTTTAAAATTTATTATTATACGAATTATTTGCAAAAGTTATTTTTTTTTAATGGAACACTCTGTATATCTTTAGGTAATTGAGTTGCATTTGTTTCCCGCCATATATCTATATATAGTTTAATATATATCTAACTCCCTAATACGTCACAATTAAAAAAAATTAAATTTTCGTCACCAAAAGTATCTTACACCGAGCGTAGTAGGCGTGTGTCATTAAACATTGACGTTAATTTTATTTAAAACCTTCGTTGCACTTCAGTCTTCAGTCACAATCCTAAACATTCACTTGAGATGGCGTATGAAAATTACGAGAAGTATGATATGCTAGACTGCGTTATTCAGCATAATAATAATGCTGATGCGGCAGCTGAAAGATACTTTAACCGTTTTCCAGAAAGAAGACAGCCACATAAAAATATTTTTGCAAGACTAAAAGAAAATGTTATTAATTTTGGTTCGTTCAAGCGACAAAGACCAAAAAAATATAACGTTGAAGACTCGGAGAACACTACTGTTAGTGTAATTAGCGCTGTAGTTGCCAATCCTTCTGTTTCGAGCCGACAAATTGAAGCTGATAGTGGAATTTCTCGACGGAGAGCTTTAAACATTTAAAGAGGCATAAATTTCGACATATATATTCAGAAAACAACAACATTGTGAACCAAATGATCAAGAGCGCCGCATGCAGTTTGTAATTGTATAATAACGAAACTCTAAGAAAATCCACGCTTCTATGAAAAAATTATATGACAGATGAAGCCCATATTAGTAGTGCCAGAATATTTAATCGACACAACGAACACTGGTGTCTGATGAAACCACATTCGTGTCCTAACGTAAGACAACAGGGATGGTTTGGATTTAATGTTTGGTGTGCCTTGACATCCAATGGTCTGACTACTACATATATATATAATAATCTCGATGGTATACTTTATCGCCAAATTATAAACAAGCACGTAATTGAACAGCATTTGGATAATTACCATAAATGACGTGGGCGTATATTCTTTCAGCACGATGGTGCACCACCTCACAACATGGACGATAACAGAATTATTAAAAGCAAATTTTTGTAATAATTGGATAGGCACTAACGGACCGTGCGGTGGCCACCTCGGCTCACCAACTTAACGCCGCTAGAATTTTTTCTTTGGGGACACATTAAGGGTAAATATATAAAAAGATTAGTAATGATGTGGATTGACTTAAGAGATAATTCATTGAGATAATTAATGGCATACCTACATTAATATTTTTAACGCAATTCAAAGTGTTGCCAAAAGATGCAATCTATGTGTTGCCAATAATGGAGACCAATTTGAGTATTTGCTTTAAAACTTTAATTAGTTTTGCGTTTTGTTGTGTACATTTGCTCGCTCTTCGTTTATGTGCTATTGTTTAAATGAATAAAGTATTCCATATCATAATTCTCATAGTTTATATGTATTTGTAGGTATATAGATAATATGGCTATGCTTGTATTAAATAATTAATGTCAATGATTAATGATACACGCCTACTACGCTCGGTGTAAGATACTTTTGGTGAAGAAAATTGATTTTTTTTAATTGTGACGTATTAGAAAGTTAGATATATATTAAACTATATATAGATATATGGCGGGAAACAAATGCAACTCAATTACCTGAAGATATACAGAGTGTTCCATTAAAAAAAAGAAACTTTTGCAAATAATTCATATAATAATAAATTTTAAAAAGAAGCAAGCATGCCAATGTATTCTTTATAAAAAAACAACATAAAATATATCTGAACATATTTCCTCTATATATTATGGTATCGGACTTATAACGATTGAAAGAAAATGGCTGATTTTGAAAAACGCCTGGTATATCGAGAACTAAACAAGTTAGCTTCAATCTGTTTGGATCACTAAGCCAAACTCAAAAAAAGAGATCGTAACCTTCTGCTTACTTTTCTTTTATCTATTACTGTTTGGTCTGTACCCTATAAAAACATCGAAATTTGCCCACCCTGTACAGAGCAGTCCAATTTGCTTGTCAGAATAGACTAATTCCCTAACCGCAGGGATATGAAAAAACGACTGGTCAAGTCGATTTCTTTTTCCGAGATTTGCTCAATGGCGAAAACTAAAACAAGTAATATTCTTTTGTTTTTGAGTTATAGCCAAAAATTGTTGTTTTTTTTTCGACTTTTCCAGAATGCCTAATAACTCGCTTGACCTTAATGATACGAAGAAACTATTTTAACATTATTGAGGCACTTTTACGGGTAGAATCGACTAGTTAAATCAGATTTTAACTTTATGCATTCGTTTTTCGCATGCGGCATTAGGTATTTCTCCAACCTGGCCATACTTAGCAAATTTCAAATTAATTTTGCTAACAGTAGATCTAATAATTGGAGGTCGATCAGCATGAATTGCATTAGATAAATTACACACTTCCTGTTCAATACGCACTCTATTTCTATGCAAAACCAATCATAATAAGAACTTCAATAAGTTCTTTCTCAGATAAATGCTGACAAAATTATACTGAAAAACTAAAAGCTGATGCTAGTTTGATTTTTATTACCACAAAATACCACATCAAAATGGTAAGTGGTCAGGATTAAAATCAATTAATTCGAAGAAGAGTTTTTTGTTGAAGATAAAACTTGCCAACCAGGTTGTTTTTGTTGGTTTTTAAAAAAATATTCGTATTCGTTCAATTTAAATATTTTATTTCATTACTTGTGTGTATTTTAATTTATCGCATTTCAAACGTCATTATTTCGAAAACCGCTCATTTTTGTGATTAGATTTGTTTTATATCATATCTCTATGATATACAAAAAATCTTCAGAATTTATCGTACAATTCCAATAATAGCATAACATACAGGATGTTCCGTTAGAAGAAACAATGATGGCTGTATATATTCTTCTTTAGACATCCTGTATGCAATTTCCTTATGTCCAGAAATTCGCAACTAAAAATCGATGTGTCCGAGCGTTTTTATGCAAAATAATTACCTACCTGATTTTTAAACGATTTTGTTCCTTTCATCATGAACGCACTGTATAATTAACAAAATGTTACAGTTGTCGGAATAACCGTCACAATTATAAGTTTTTTCAAATTACAAGCAAAGTAGTATTGTTATTCCTGCTCGCTACTACCAAGAAATAAATATCAATTCTTAATACTCCTCGATGGAGAATTGATGCCTGCATTAAATGCCGTAGAAGCTCTTACAGGAAGAAAAATAAGACCATTGCATTTAAAATAAGAACGTAGTTGTATTACACGGAAAAAACAGGTTTACAATATTTTTTATTAGAAATATTATATTAAGGTCAAATATAATTTCATGTTGACCCTAACATACCATTTTCTGAGGCAAATATAATTTTATATTAAACTTTTATGTTACCTAAACTACATGCTATATATGAAATTTGAATATCCGAAGACACTAAATTAACAACATATTTTGTTAGAAAATAATTATTTGAATTAAATAAGTAAACCTTGTAGCTTTTAGTTTACGATTTATTAAGTCTAAATAAAATAAACATTTTTTAAACATGGCGCAATTCGTAAATTTCCGGATAGGAACGATGAGAACCTACATTCTTTTCTACACTGAGAAAAATGGGCTAAGTAAAGTGTTTACTTGATAAAAAATTATTTACAATAGATAAAGTTTTACTTGGAACTATTCTCGTTAATTAATAACTGCAACTAAACCCAGTTTCCTGAATGCAAGTTGTTACTGTAAATAGTGCTTTTATTAACGGCTATTACACAGCGTACCTGACGAATTTGTGCTAATTAACGTATCACTTATGACTACAGCACATGTTTAGTAGAAGTAACAACAATGCTGATCGCTATTAAACTTATGCATTTTCTTAAATATGTAACAACTTGCCACGTGTGAAAAGGTCGTCAAAAAAGAGTGGCCAACGAGTACGGCTATTGTAGGCCAGTTAGAACACAAATATATTAAAAATACCGGGTGGGTTAACTCAAGGCCCCATCCGTATAAAGAATCCCAGCGAAAGAAGAAGTACCGAGCCTATAAACAATCGCATGTTTCAAGATTGCAGTTTTAAACCACGTGGTGGGATATTTAAATTCCTCATCATTATGATGATATCTGTGCCCGCTGGTGAAGTTAAAATGTAGATGCCGTCGCTGGTGATCCAACAGTCCAAGTGTCATCTGCAGTTAGGGATACCACGACGAAGAAGTCGTTTTCGAGACGATCTCTAGACATAACCTTCACGTACGCCAACAGAGGATCAACTCGCCGAGACAACGCCCAGTGCAAAGAATCAACAGAAACCGCAAGTTTACCGCCTAGGTATATTATTTCTTTGTTTGTGTGTGTCTGTGTTATTAGTTGTAATTCCAAAGCCATATTTCTCTTTGTCCTTTGTTTAGATTTCAATAATTTCAATAACTAAATAACGTTTCAAGGGGCCCCATATCTTCTATTATTGCTTTGTTCATTTTATCATTATTAAGGAATATATTTTATGAGTCATTACGTTGTAATTTGTTTAAAAAATTGTTAAAGTGAAACCAATATCTTTCATTCATATCAGGTCTGGATTCTGGATTGTTGGTTGGAAAGGGTGGCTAGCCACTCTAACCGGGCCCATTGGCTACCTTCCCTAGGCGCTCACTCACCCGCAGCCTACTCGAGCCAACCCAAACGAAGGATGAACTCGAGCAGCGCAGCATGCGAGACGCCACCAAAGCTGGCCATACTGGGCCAGAACTCCCCCAGGATGGAACCTCTAAGTTGGGCAAGCGCCGGACAGTCACATAAGATGTGCTCCGGTGTCTCGTCCTCTAGGTAACATGCACGGCAGAGTGGGCTGCTAGTCAGTCCATGCGGTGCATGTGTTTATTAGTTTGCAGTGGCCAGTCAATAGCCCTACAACTTGACGTAGTTTACTGCTAGAAAGCTGCAGACAGTATCTCGCTGTCCTAGGCGACAGCCTGGGTATGGCTTTGCGCGCCTGACAGCAGGTGGTTATGGATGCCCATCTCTCTTCGTGTAGAGTAGTGGTCCACTGGTTTATTAGGGTATTGAGTATAGCCGAAGAAATGGGAAGAACAGGCTTCGGTCCCACGTAAGGAGAACACGACCCCGTCTCGCCAACCTATCGGCAGCCTCGTTTCCCAGATTACCTTTATGACCTTTAACCCATCTGAGTACCAAGTCATTATCAATGGCGATCGCTTCCAAGGCACTATGACACTGAAATACTAGGCTCGAAGCGATCTTATAACTACTAAGGGCTTTCAGGGCAGCTTGACTATCGCTGTAAAGGACAATGCGTCGTCCCTTAATGCCCCTTGCTAAAATTTCTTCGGCACCATACAGGATCGCCAAAACTTCCGCTTGGAAAACCGTAGCGACCCTACCTAGCGCTAACTCTAAGTTGAGCTTGAGGTCTGGAGAGAAAACTCCCACACCTGTCCCTGTTTTTGTCTTTGATCCGTCTGTATAGACAGCAATCGAAGGCAGTGATTCGACGCAGGGGTCGACATGAACGCGGTAGTGTCTGCCGAAAGCAAACACTGGAGGCACACAGTCCTTCGCGGCATCAAGGAGAGGCGCTTTAGCGACGCCCTCATGGATGATGCGCACGTGGCCGCGACCCCCACACTCCCCGATCAGAAGACCCCGGGACCGCAACCTTATAGCCGCTCTAAAAGCAGTCTCCTCCACGAACAGATCCAGGGGAGGAACACATAGGAGGGCTTCCATTGCCGCCGTCGGCGTAGTGCGCATTGCCCTGTAATGCTAAGACATGCTATGCGCGCACATGCATCAGGTCATTCTGGCTACACTCGCCTCACCCTTGGCCACCAGACGAGGGCACCATAAGTTAGCATGGGCCTAATTATGGCAGTGTACAGCCACAAGGTAATTTTCGGGGAGTGTCCCCAAATCCTACCCAGGACGCGGCGACACTGCCAAAAGGCCTTACACGCGTTCTCAGCTTTTGTTTTGACATGTTTGCTCCAGCTCAGTTTTCTGTCAAAAGTGATACCCAGATACTTGACTTCGTCCGAGAAACCGGGAGCAATGCCAAACAGTTGTGGTGGGCGGAGTTTTCCCACCCTTCTTTTGTTAGTAAAGGGTACCATCTCTGATTTGTCTGGGTTTACAGAGAGGCAACGTTCTCTACACCAATTTTCGAGAGACCTTAGAGCAGTCTGCATCAAATTGCAGAGCACGCTCTCAAATCTTCCATCAATGAGGATCGTAATATCGTCCGCATATGCAATTGTGTAGAAGCCAGATGCGTTCAGCGCACGAACGAGGTCATTCACCACAAGGTTCCACAAAAGTGGTGACAAGACGCCTCCTTGGGGACAGCCCCGATCTACGCGCCCCCTCACACTGGCGCCTCCCACACTTACTTCTATTGCCCTTTGCTCTAACATACAGTGTAGCCATCCTACAAGGGCCGACACCGTGTCTGCCTAGGGCACTGATAATGCTGTTGACTGAAGCTTTATCAAAAGCTCCTTCTATATCTAGGAATACACCCAGGGTAGACATTTTATTGCCCAACGATCTCTCTATCCGCCGCACCACAGAATGGAGGGCAGACTCGGTGGACCTTCCCGGGATGTACGCGTGTTGGTTGTGTGAAGTGGATACAAAGGTAAGGCCACTCTCTTATATAACGGTCGGACAGTCGTTTCAAAGTCTTCAGCAAGGAAACTGGTCCAAACTTATCGGCCGGTATATTTTAGCCAGTGCACGTGGTTTGTCCTATAACAAAATAAAACTATTACGTAATAATACTGCCTTTTATTTAAATTATATAGTTGAACAACAAATTTAAGGTGAGTATATTGAATATTTATAGCAAACCATTACCTTTTATATATCAGGTATTTAGTGAACGTGCATTAATGATACTGTTTCCTTATCACAAGAAATCCAAATAGCTTGCATTAATTGAGGTTAATAATGAAAGTGTGATAGCCATTATAGAATAGTTCACTCATAGCAATACATCTACTTGACATGAGTAAATCTTTTATTTACCGCAACTGCATATATTCTTTGGTTTACTACTTCAGTTTAATTATCATAAGTAATTTCATAAGTTACCGGTATGAAGCAGACCGTAGGTAACTTAGATTGCTTGTTGTTAGTATCACTGTTTAGGATCTCTTTTTTACTAGTGCTAAGTAATCTGTGTTTTTGTCCCCTATCCAGCTGAACTGTTTACTTAAGATAATTGTATTTTTATTTATGATTATTAATTTTTTTCTCAGTGAGTCGGTTGCAATAGTCAATGGTACATGCCGTCACCAAAACCTGCGCGAAGCCTAACATCAATTACGCCCCGCTGCCAACTACCACTGTCTGTTACCTAGCAATGAGGCGTCGGCTATCAATATTCGTTCATTGCGCATGTGACGTCATGTACCATTCTCTATTGCAACGGACTCTAAATATTACATTTTTTTCTTTTGAGTGTGTGGGATTGCCCTTTTTATGTAATAGAGAAACCACTGCTGAATTTACTTTGCACAGATTCATTGATAGCACACTCAAGAAATTCAGATAATTAATTACTACATTCTTTAATTAAAGTTATAGATACCTCATCAAGACCAGTAGATTTTTTATTAGCTAAACTGTGAGTAACTCTAAATACTTCCATGACAAGTAGTAGAAACATAAAACATTAAACGATCAGAATGATAAATATGAGTGAACATTAACATTAACCATAGTTAATAATAATCAATACGAGAATGCATTATAATCAACACACGTTGAATAAAATCCATAATAATAATTAATAATATAAATAGAATTGCAGGCCGACCAGGTTGTAGAGCACCAGAAAGTAAACAGCCTGAAAAATAGAATTACGAATTAACATTAAAACTAAAAACAAAGATGATGAAGAACTTACGGCTGCGTACAGTTTGTGGCTTACGGGAAGAAGACTAGTGATGTTAATTTTAAACTCTTGGTGCTGCAGTATTATCAGGAGATTTTCTAACTGAAATTAAGAGAGAGAGAGGGAATTAAATTAATTAATGTAATTAATTAAACGATACAAAACCGTACTTTATTCAGTACTTGACAAGTTGTGAATCGATCGAGTTCGGCACCATTCAGTGAGCCCCCTACATTATAACAAATCTTATTAAGATCTTTTTTTTTTGATTTGATGCAGTGTTTTAGAGATATTCCGTTGTCTCAAGATAAAAAACTCACCCTGTATATACGAATTTCTTCGTATAATACATTAGGTCAGTGGCGGCTCATGACAATATTGAGTGGTGGGGCCTCCATTATATTAAGTTTACAAAGTTTTAAATCAGTTTAGGGAAAAATGCGTTTGATGACTTTCAAGAGGAATTGATGAGAGATAATAGATCGGAAAGGGGAATAAACGATTTAGCGCATTCAGGAGAAGAGTAAGATGTTGAGTTTGTTTGTTGAAGAGAATAAACGCAGAGACAAAGTTTTTGAGACGATGTTGGAAAGAATACCACAGAGATCAGTTAGCCCTACAGTTTCTAGTAGCAGTGTGACGGTGATACCAGAAATATTGAAGAATGTAGAGGAATTTGATGGAAGCAGTGTAAAAGCGAGAAAATGGATCAAATTTTGGCTAGAGCGTTTATTTTACATGGATTTACCTGATGCTACGATAATTGAAATAGGAAGAACTAGGCTTCTGGGAGGAGCACATTTTCGTATGAGGCCCAACGAAAGTAAAATTTACACATGGAATGATTTTATGAGGGAATTCAATGCAACATTTGTGATACCGGAAAACACAACCACGAAATGGAAAAGAATGAGTGAAAGAATACAAAGAAAGGGAAAGGATATCAACATTTACTTCCATGAAAACGCAAAGTACTGTGATTTATTGAATTTAGACATCGATAAGACTAAAGAATAAATTTTAATTGGCCTATGGGATAGTGATTTATGCCATAAATTAATGAATGTGTCGCACAGGCATGACCTACAAAAATACTATCAAACCCAACAAGCCAAAATGAGTTATTTCATACTCAGAATAAACCTGGAGGGACAACGACGCCCAACAATAATCGCAACATACAAATAAAATGTTTTAAATGTAACAAAATTGAACATAAAATAAAGATGTTTAAAACAATATAAAGACCAATATTAACGTTTGGATGAGAATCTTGGATCCTGAACAATGTGTTATCAATCTTACATCAACATAGGTTAATAATGAAATAGTAAAGAACAACTAGAAGAAGATAATAATAATAATAATAAAGGAGAAAATAATACAAAATAAAGCAAAATTAAACAATTTGAGGGAAACAACTATTTACATTAACGATGATTTCACCAAAATGGAAGAAGAAAAACGATGGCAAATAAGACTTAGAGCAAGGAGGGGAAAAAGAGCATGGAAAAAAAAAAATGGGGCTATAATAAGATATGTATAGATGGGATCTTATGGCGTTGGAACAGAAATACGAAACAGTTGGAGGAAGCAAAAAGCTAATATACTATGAAAAGGACAGCTCAACGAAGATGGATCAGGCAAGTGAAAAGAAGAAAGGGAAAAAACAGAAAGAAACAATAATAAACTACCAGAAATAACAAAGGAAAAACTACAAGGGTAAATAAATTGGAAAGCCCAAAAATATGTTTTGCTACTTGGAATGTTAGAAGTACATACGCAGAAGGCATGTTAATTAGATTAACACAAATCATGGACAAATATTCAATAGATCTATTGGCTTTATAGGAAACAAAACAAACTGGTACTTTTATTAAAGAAATAGGAAAATACATATTTTTTAACAGTGGATGTAAAGATAGGCTATTAGGAACTAGCTTCTTGGTACGAAGGACGTTAAGAGAGGAAAGTAATAGAATTTAAACCAATAACCAATAGAATATGTAAACTAAGGATAAAAAGCAGGTAGAGAAAGGTAAGTATTATCAATATTCATTGCTCAACGGAAGACAAAGAAGAATAGGAAAGGGATGTATTTTATGAGTGTCTAAAACTCTTTGAGGTCGAAGGAAGTGAGCTACCTGAGATGGATGGAGAATTACGGGACATGAGAGAAAATGAGCAAGAGGAACCGCCGACAAAGCAAGAGATAGAGAAAATAATCAAGAAGTTTAACAAAAATAAACCCCGGAGAAACTGGTATAACTGCAGAAATGTTGAAAGCAGGAGGACAAGAACTAGAAAACAACTTACATAATATAATAAATACAGTGTGGAAAGACGAAACCATGCCACTCAGATGGAAAGAATCGTTAATATGTCCTATACATAAAAAAGGGGATAGAGAATTATGTGAAAATTACAGAGGTATTGCACTAATGGACGTCGTATACAAGATAATGGCCGTTGCAATTAAGAACAGATTAACTGAAATCACAGAAAGGAAGTTGGGGGAATATCAATGTGGTTTTCGAGAAAATAGATCAAGTGTTTATATTGAAGCAAATTGTGGATAATAGTATAGATCAAAATTTACCTCTCTATATGGTGTTCATTGATTTTAAATAAGCTTACGATAAAATAAAAAGAGAAAAACTATATGTAGCAATGAAAAACTTAGGAATAAAGGCAAAGCTTATTAGATTAGTAAAAATGACTCTGACTGAAGCAGAATACAAGATATTTATTAAAAGCCAAACATCAGAAAAATTTAAAGTAGGTAGAGGTTTAAGACAGGGCGACCCACTATCCACAACATTATTTAATATCATCTTGGACGCAGCTGTAAAAGAAAGTGGGATCCTGACGAACGGCACAATATACAACCAGCGGAACAAAATAATGGCATATGCAGATGATATTGTAATCCTGGCAAGGACAAAAGAACACTTGATTACAGCAATCAAAAAGATGGAAAAGGCGGCAAAAAATAGAGGGCTCGAAATAAATGAAAGTAAAACAAAATTTATGTTAGTGAAGGGAACGGGAGGGCACATAGAAAATGAGGGACTTAAAATAAGAACTGGAGATTCAGAATACTATTTCAATAAAGTGAACAATTTTAATTACCTAGGAGTCACAATAACAAGCAATGGAGAGGAAAAAGTAGAAATACAAGAAAGAATTGCTAAAGGTATCAAATGTATGGGAGGGTTGCTGCATATTCTACGATCAAAAAATATTTCACGAAATGAAAAAAAAAAAAGAATTTACAAGACAATAATAGGCCAGTGGTTACTTATGGAGGAGAGACATGGAAGCTGAATAAGAAGGAAAAATTGTCGTTGGAAATTTTTGAGAGAAAGGTGTTAAGAAAGCTATATGGTGGAAAAAGTCAATGATGTTTGGAAAAGACGAACAAATGAAGAACTTCATGAGTTATACGGGGAACCATCGATAACAAATGTAGTGAGGGTAAAAACAATGAGGTGGTTGGGACACGTGACGAGACTGGACAGTGGAAGACCACTTCATTCTGAATAAATAAAGGCCCTTAAATTTCTTCTTTTTATAAAATAAACATTCCTTTTTTGTTAAGAGCATTCTACGTAAGTCTACAAAGTATTATTTTTAATATCCTTATAAGACGTTGGAGTTTCACCGGATATGCAACTTCAGTAGTTACAAAAAACGTCAATATTTTTCTTTTGCTTTGTCGAATCGAGACTTAGTTGTTAATAATAAAATGGTACCACATGAATCTGAGTTATTTCTTTTGGATTTATTTAATCATATAAAGCAAAATGAATTGAATCGAATTACACAGAAATAAATGTAGATACAGAAAATTTGCAAACACGCCTTTTTACTATGATATCGCGCGAAAATGAATCTATACATTCCCGCGCTTTTGCCGATGCATCAAGCTTCGGTTTTCTTTATTTGAAATCATGATGGTACTGAAAGGGATCGTTTTTTCGAGACGGGAAGAATTTAAATAAAATGTTCGAAGTGGCTTGCACTCCAAGCGGCGATCCACACAAACTAACAGCGATAATGGCTGAAAATGACGATTTCACGTTAAGAGTATTTCTGGAGTTATTCGTTGACTCTGATCCTATTTTTCATATCTTCATGTGTTCTCTCATACACACTACTTTTAACATATCCCCAAAGAAAAAAATCTAAAGGTGTTAGATCAGGCGATCTTGGTGGCCATGCAATAGGTCCTCCTCTCCCAATCCATGGATCATTCCACGTTTCATTTAAAAGTTCTCGAACTGCTAGATGGTTATGGCTAGGAGCTAAGAGCATGGCTAGGAGCGCCATGTTGGAACCACACATGTCTTCTAGTCAGCAGTGGTACATCTTCTAATAAACCTGCTAAGTCGTTTTGAAGGAAATATCTAACTCCATTCAGATGACCATCGAAAAAAAGGGTCAATTGCGTTTGTGCCGATGATACCGCTCCAAATATTCAACGACCATCTATTTTGGCGACGTGTTTCAAATACAATATGAGGATTCGAGTCTGCATAAAATTGAAAATTGTGTCTATTTACATATCCATTATTGTGAAAAATTGCTTCGTCAGTCCACAGTATGTTATTGCATAATTCTGAGTCTTGTTCAATTAAATTTGAGATTCTTGTACAAAATCCTATGCGGCTTTGATAATCAAATGGAATAACTCTTGGTGCAGTTGTATTTTGTCTGGATGGAATTTATGCTTTTTAATATTCTTCTTATCGTAGTCACGCTGATATTTAAGTCGTTTGATATTCTTCGTAAACTGGTATTTGGATGTTCTATTACCGCTTGTAAAACTCGCATTTCATTTTGGTCAGTGGTAACAGTCCCCATCCCCATATGTGACATAATATTTAATTGTTCCTTCACTTATCAACCTGGTTTTTAAATGTTCGAAAGCTCTAATTGACGGACGTCTGCGATGTGGATATTTTTGCTTATAAATTCTAGACGCTAACAAACAGTTTCGCTCACTCTCGCCAAGAATGAATGCCATATCGACTAATTCTTCATTGGAGTAGTTCATATTTAAATAAATTTTAAATTACGCAACAATCAGTAACACAAACAATTAACAACAAAAACAATTAACAATTATTAAAAAAGCAAAATTCAATATTGAGATAAAGATTAGGGATAATTTTACGATAACAGATTTTGACAGTTACTCGTACGTACTGCGACAAATTTTAAGCGCTGATTCCTGGGGTTATTTTGATCATAAAAGTTCATAAGCACATATGTCCAAAATCGCTTAGTTCTAAAGTTGTAGAATGTTTAATAGTAAGTTAACATAATCAATGTTTTTATTATAAATTAACAAAATAATTAGTATTATCCTCCGTCGTATTGACTGGTGAGTCCGTTCTAAAATACCAGGGTTATTTCGAATTGTTTGAAAAGCTGCGATAATACGATTTCTCAGTTCATCGACATTTTCAATGGGAGTCGTATAAACTAATGATTTAAGGTGACCCCAGAGAAAAAAGTCCAAAGAATTTAAGTCTGGAGACCGAGGAGGTCATGGTTGTGGACCTCACCGTCATATCCACCGATCTGGATACGTATTGTCCAAAAACTCGCAAGCAACTAAACTAAAATGCGCTGGAGCACCGTCATGCATAAAATACATTTGTAATCTTAATTGCAACGGAACTTCTTCCAGCAGTAGTGGTACCTCCCCTTCAAGAAAATTGCGGTGTACCTCGACATTTAAGCGCATCGGTAAAAACTGTGGACCTATCAAGTGATTTCCAACAATTCCGGCCCACACATTGACAGGGAATTGATGTTGATGACGGGCATTCACTAGTTCGTGCGGATTTTCTTCGGCCCATATGTGATTTTATGAAAATTAATAATCGCGTTTTAGAGAAAGTAGCCTCGTCGGTGAAGAATATTTGAGCCAAATAGTCAGGATTTTGTGCGATTTTGTGTTGCATCCATTGACAAAAAGCCACTCTTTGCGAAAAATCTACCGGGAAAAGTGCCTGCACCCGTTGAATGTGATATGGATACAACAGTTGATCTTTCAATATTCTCCAAACTGTGGCCTGACTAATATTTAAAGCAAACGCAATTTTTCTGGTGCTTGTGGTAGGACGTTCCTCAATTTCATTTAGTACCATCTCTTCAACTTGTGGAGTTCTCACTATAGATGGGTGCCCGTTATCAGTCGTCCGTTTTTTAAAATTTCCCGTTTCACTAAGACGTTGGTGAGACGGGCAAATATTGAATGATGCGGGATGGTACGGTTGGGGTATCGTTCTTCATAAAGACGTCTAGTAGCACGTGAATTTCCATTGGCAAGACCGTAAACGAAATGCATATCACACATCTCAGCATTCGTGTAATTCATTTTAGAAAACAGAAACTGGCAATAAACTGAATGAATACTCTGACAACTATTGACAAATATTGAAATGACAAATAACAATTCCCTCTCAACACAATAGTTTTTGAAGAATCAACTGTGATATTATATCGTGTTAGGCATAGTTCATAATTTATTATTAAACATTCAATAACTCTAAAACCAAACCGTTTTGGACATATATTCATATGAACTTTTATGATCAAAATAACCTCAGGAATCAGCTTTTAAAGTTTGTCGCATATATTGATATGTGAACTAAATCTTGTTGGTTAGAACATAAGACTAAATTCTCTGAAAACATAATATACTCTTAGAACAAATAGTATAAATATTTGCATTAAAGTATACTTCCTCCAAATGAACATTGTTATTGTTGTAAGCAATAAATCTATGCAATTATAGTGAGAAAGTCTGTAGATTCAAAATAAAATCCCTTATACGTTTGATATAATGAATTACTGTATAAAATTATTAAATGTTTTGTACTGAAAACATGAAATATCAAATTGAAATTACATGAAACATTCAAAACGAATTTTACCCCACTAGTTATTGCACTAAAACTTATCTGTCGTTGGTTCCCTTTTTTTAGGGGGGTTTAGGAGGTTTTGCATATACATACGCTTTACTTGGCGTCACTTGTTGATTGACCAGCGAATAGTGTTGTTGGTTGTGAGTGTAAGTAAATCTAAATGGATACCCCGGCCGTTTTACAGCTACTTAGAGAATGGAGTGGAATGGGGCTGATGCACAGATGCTACCATTAAAATATTCGAAAGTAAGTACGTACGTGTTATCTAATTTTAAAGGATTACTGGTTTAAAAAACTTTGAAATAATATTTAGTGTCAGCGCCATTGTGTCGATAATATATGAACATGGTAGGTGTGTACATTAGCAAACATATTGCTGTGGTCTGGCACCCCGGGGTTTATAAAGTCAGTGTTATTTTATTAATTGAAATTAATCTTTATCGATGTGTCGGGCAAATTCTCTCAGAAATTAATATTTTATTTTTAAATAGGATTTTGTTAATTGATTTGATTATTGGATTTATTTTAATTGTTCAGTTGTTATTTATTTATTTATTCAATTTTACATATTGCGTTCATCAGTATTGTATATTTTGTAGTTTATATGCTAGAATGTTCTTAGACGAATTCTGCGTTGCGAGCGCACGCAATTGTAAATTTTATATATATGCAACCGTGTTACCCAGAGGCACTCAGTTACTTGAACGATGTCGGTGTAAGTACATGTTATTTATTTTTATTGCTGCCATTTTTAGTATTTCATTTTATTTAAAAATGTTGTTCGTTTAATTTGAAATTTTCTCATCCTTCAAGGAACTCTTTAATTAATAATTCCTGTTGTATTTTATTGTGTACACAAGTCGGATGTAAGATCAGTTATTATATTTGTTTTAGAAGATATTTTTTTTAGTTCAAAGAGGTTAAATTTTCCGTTTTCTAGTTTCCTGATTTGATCTTAATTGTTAATCACCTCGGTTTAGGTGAAAAGAAGCATTGTGCTTGAAATTAAATTTCAATTTTTATATACTTGTTTTGTCCACGTTTAAATTTATTATAGTGTGTTGTAATTTTGAGACCACGTGGATTTTTGTGTAAATAGGATTTTCTTCTAGAACAAATTTGTCTTTTGTTTGTTTAAAGGACTTGCATTGTCCTTTAGTAAATTAGATTCAAGCAGGTTTTGATTTTGGCCAGGACTCTCAGTCCAAGGTTTGATTTTTCCTGTGTTAATTGTAATTAAATGTTTTTTTTTTCTTTTTTTTTATAATAATAAAAATTTCTGATTATTAACGTCATTCAAAATTTCTGTTCTTTTCTTTTGAATCAACCATTTCAATCTTTGGGGATTTTAAAGAAAGTCAATTTTTTCAAACGCCCACATTTTATTTTTTATGATTAGTTCAATTGTGAAAATAACCTTGAGATTATTAGTACTTTTGCGCCCTTTTAAATTTTTAACCTTTGAGCTAGCTAAATTATTTTTTTCATTTTTTTATTAATTCATTTTGCATTTATGCTGGTATCATCAGTACACAGCATAAATTTTTGGCAATCCCAACGTGAGGCTCGACGTTGTTATAATTGTAATTAGTAAGTTTAGGGTCCCTGATTTAGAATTTGTGAGAATTTCTCGTTGCATTGATAAAGCTGATTGTTTTTGTGTGTTTAAAAACATTTTATATACACCGCTGCGAGTATGAAGATGGACAGGACCACAAGGGAACAGGAAGTGGATGTTCCTGGAGACCAGAGTTGGCGGAGCCAAGGAACTCACGGCAGGAAGGAGTCGGTTGTGGCAGGAACAAAGAGAAGGATGGACGAAAAGGATATTCGGAGAGATGGAGGAAACAGGACTAACAATAAGGAAAGTATTAGTACGGATGAGCTGAGAACAATGTTTAAACAAATGAGCCAGAGACAAGACAGGTGTTTTGAGAGAATTGATGCATGGTTGAGAAAAGATTACAGTGTTTTTGATGTAGAAAAGAAAGATATTCAGACAGAAGGGGATAAAATCAATTGGGGTTCAGATACTTCTAATGAGGAGAAAGGTGTTGATTTGAATAAAGAAAGGGAAGATGAAGTTGATGATAATTTGAATAGAGAAGAGGAAAATGTTGATAATTTAAGTAGAGAAAAGGAGAATGAAAATGATGATGAAAAAATGGAAAATTGTGATGATAGTTTTAAGTTTGAAATACAAGGTTGCGGAAAAGTTGGTAGAGGTGATGATATACAAGGTTGCGGAAAAGTTGTTGGAGATGATGAAATAAATGGTGATGTTGGATCCGAACAGGATATCGAGGTAGAAGGTATTGGTGAGTTAGAGGTAGAGGAAGAAGAAGTCAACAATTCCCAAGGAGAATCCCCAGAAGAAGTAATCAATTCCCGGAGAGAATCCCCAGATGTCGTTAATGAAATTGAAATCAATCATGATGAGAAGTTTGAGTCTGAAATCAAGGCAATGTCGAACCAGTATGTATCATTAGAAGATAAGTTCCCTAGCATTATTGTTGTCGATGATGAACACTCTCTTGAAGAAGTCGAGTCAAAGCCTGTCAAGTTTAAGAATAATCCCATTCCCAAAGCCATGTTTGAGCGTAATTTAAAAGAATGTTTCTGTTTAATGAGCTATCCTTCTGGAATTCCATGCGAGAGGTACATCCAAGGGGTGGAGAAGTGTTTCAGGATGCAGATCCACCAATGCCACGCCGACTGCTGTCCGAATCCGGATCTACCGTTCGTGGGACCTCATAGAGTGGCTGGAGTGTCTGATGGAGTCACCTATGAACTGCATTCGATGGACGGTATGTTGAACACTTCGACCACGACCAAGGGTTGTTGTCAGCACCTTAAGTGACGTTTTCACCCCTGTGTGCGGAGATACGGTATTGCTTGTTTAGTGCGAGACACTTTAGAATATTGCATTTTTGTGTGCGGACAATTTCTAAGCGGAAACACTCAATTTTCGTTGAAACTTTCGTTTTCCCCTTAGTAATTAGGAGATGTGCTGTGGTCTGGCACCCCGGGGTTTGTAAAGTCAGTGTTATTTTATTAATTGAAATTAATCTTTATCGATGTGTCGGGCAAATTCTCTCAGAAATTAATATTTTATTTTTAAATAGGATTTTGTTAATTGATTTCATTGTTGGATTTATTTTAATTGTTCAATTGTTATTTATTTATTTATTCATTTGTACATATTGCGTTCATCAGTATTGTATATTTTGTAGTTTATATGCTAGAATTTTCTTAGACGAATTCTGCGTTGCGAGCGCACGCAATTGTAAATTTTATATATATGCGACCGTGTTACCCAGAGGCACTCAGTTACTTGAACGATGTCGGTGTAAGTACATATTATTTATTTTTATTGCTGCCATTTTTGGTATTTCATTTTTATTTAAAAATGTTGTTCGTTTAATTTGAAATTTTCTCACCCTTCAAGGAACTCTTTAATTAATAATTGCTGTTGTATTTTATTGTGTACACAAGTCGGATGTAAGATCAGTTATTATATTTGTTTTAGAAGATATTTTTTTTTAGTTCAAAGAGGTTAAATTTTCCGTTTTCTAGTTTTCTGATTTGATCTTAATTGTTAATCACCTCGGTTTAGGTGAAAAGAAGCATTGTGCTTGAAATTAAATTTCAATTTTTATATACTTGTTTTGTCCACGTTTAAATTTATTATAGTGTGTTGTAATTTTGAGACCCCGTGGATTTTTGTGTAAATAGGATTTTCTTCTAGAACAAATTTGTCTTTTGTTTGTTTAAAGGACTTGCATTGTCCTTTTAGTAAATTAGATTCAAGCAGGTTTTGATTTTGACCAGGACTCTCAGTCCAAGGTTTGATTTTTCCTGTGTTAATTGTAATTAAATGTTTTTTTTCCTTTTTTTTTATAATAATAAAAATTTCTGATTATTAACGTCATTCAAAATTTCTGTTCTTTTATTTTTGAATCAACCATTTCAATCTTTGGGGATTTTAAAGAAAGTCAATTTTTTCAAACGCCCACATTTTATTTTTCATGATTAGTTCAATTGTGAAAATAACCTTGAGATTATTAGTACTTTTGCGCCCTTTTAAATTTTTAACCTTTGAGCTAGCTAAATTAATTTTTTCATTTTTTTATTAATTCATTTTGCATTTATGCTGGTATTATCAGTACACAGCGATATGTAGGTATTTACTAGTTATTAGTTTTCAGTTGGTAATACCAGCAAATTATTATACTGATTGAAATTATATCATTAACCAACGCCGACTACATACCAGGCCAGGCATTGAGTGGGAAGTATCCCGAGAGCGTATTTCCATTTGCTATCATTGTACAGAACGGGTTCTTGCTGTGTAGCAGTAGGATATGAACCTACGAAAAACTAACTGAGTAACTCCATAGTCTACCACTATGGAGAGTATTCCCAGTTCTGCAACAGGATAGTACGTATATGAAATACACGTAGGCGCACCTTATATTTTGCGTATGCTACTACTATGCAACGTTAAAAAAAAACGATTGTAACCCAGTCCCAAATTATTTTAACATATTTAATAAAAAAAAAAGGAAATTTTTTACAGATATACCAAACAAATCTACAAATAGCAAATAAATAAAGAACGTCGTACTATTCTAAAATTCTAAACCCCTGAAACCTAATTCTGCATTAGTGAGAAATGAAATTCAAAATATCTTTAAAAAGTTTTAAATTTTATAACAAAATCAGTCATATGTCTGTCGCACTGACTGTGGAGTGTATATTTTGTGAGTGCATTCAAGTATCAATATTTTACTACGTACTGATACTTTTGATAATGGCTTTTAAAACATGCATATTTACGTACATATCGACATATTACGCGAATTAATTTTTTTCCCGGTTTTTTACACTAGTATTTTTTAAGAATATTTTATTTGTTTATTTTACGTTTAAATCAATTTTCTACAAAATGTGTCCCAGAACAAAATATGGGTATTTTGAATTCCCACTACAAACCTATTAAAGCGCCCTTAACGGCTCTTTACGTGGAGCCGTCGGATGAAAAATATTTTTTATTCGAAGCTGATTGGATAAGTATATTAATATAAAAAAAATAGTTGGCAGATAAAATCGAACGCAATTAGAAGAATTAAATCCATAAGATTGAAGGGCTTTTCTTATTATTTAACAATTCATATATTCTTGTTATGATTAAGTACAATATTTATTCAATATATTAAACACATTGATATGGTGAATTAACATATAAAATTACAAAGTCGTGACTTTTTATTTGTTTTTTTTTTTTATATTTAGCAGAATAGGTTTGACATACAATACTATTACTATTTAGATGCGTTTAATGCCGGCGTTAAGCTTTTGTTGATTATGAAAATCGATTTAAAGTTAATTGTCAAATTAAAATTTAATGGAAGGTTGCTTTTGATTATGAAATCGGTCATATGACACATAAATTAATACTCTTAGTGAGATTTTGCATTATTTCTGCTATATCGAAGGATTTTCGCTAAAGATCTTCGCCATTTCTTTTGTTTTTGAGTTTCTGAGGTGGATGGTTGCCCAGCTTGAATTCTGCTGTTAATGTCAGTCGAATCTTTTTTCTAGCAATAGATGTCGGTTGTACACCTATTTTCTTGGCACGAGTGAAATTTTTCATTTTGTGAAACAATGAAATTATCTGTGCAGGTGTTGTCAGTTTTTCCAGAGATTTAATGGCTGGAAAGGTGCACAATGGCTGAACTGATTTCGTCGATTGCCTATACGGTGAGGGTGGAAAATTCTGTAAACATTTATGTGCAGTTCAAAAAAAAATACAACGTAATGTGCAATTGCTCCTTAACTTCAGAAGACAGAAAAGAATTTGCATGAATAGCTCTCGACGAAAACACTCCAACTGAATTTTATGACGATATGTCACTCACCAGCAACGAAGTCACTATTTCAAATACGCAACCTACTATTCCTCCGCGATTTAATGATATGAGCTAACAAGTAGCAGAGATTACCAAAACAGCAGACTCCTCGAATTTACACTTAAAAAACCAAGAAGTCACTGGCACCTTTCCAGCATTTTACACGAATAATAGATGTTGCTTAATAGCGATACTTCATTGAATATGATCAATTCCATAGTAAAAACTAAATAAATTCTCCGGAAAAAACTAACAACACCTACACAGATAATTCGTTGTTTCACAAAATACAAAATTTACTGTGCCAAGAAAACAGTTGTACGCCGACATCTATTCCAGAAGAAAGTTCGACTGACATTAACAGCAGAATCAAACTGGCATTTCCACTCAGAAACTCAAGAAAAATTTGGCGAAGGTTCTTTAGTCGAAAATGTTCAATCTATCAGAATTAATGCGGATTTCATAATCAAAAGAACCTTCCAAAATTAATTTGACAATTAACTTTAAATCGATTCATAATCAGCAAAGCTAACGGCGCATAACGCATTTAAGTAGTATATATTGTATTGCAAAGCTATCTGCTAAAATAAAAAAAAACAATAAAATCACGACTTAGTAATTTAATTTTATATAAGTTAATCACATATTAAATGTGTTTAATATATTGAATAATATGTGCTTAATCAACAAGAATATATGAATTTTAAATAATAAGAAACCCTTCAATCTTATTGATTCAATTCTTCTAATTGCGTCGATTTATCTCCAACCATTTTTTATATTAATATACTATCCAATCAGCTTCGATAAAAATATTAATCGACGACTCCATAACGAGCCGTTTAAGGCGGTTTATATTGTGGTGGAATTCAAAATACCCGTTTTGTTCTGGACACATTTTGTAGAAATTGATTAAACGTAAAAAATATATATATTATATTATATTATATATCTATATATATATTATATAATATATAATCTTATCTCTTCTACCCTTAAGGTGTGAGGACTATACTTGATCGACTTCATTTTCTTCTGTAAAACGGAAAAAAAAACAAACCCTAAAATATATCTAAAAATACTAGGTAGAAAACGGGAAATTTAATTCGCGTAATATGTTGATATTACTGATTTATTATTGTCTCTTTAAACGAAAATAAACAAATAAATATTCTTAAAAATACTAGTGTAGAAAACGGGAAATAATCGGTAATATGTTGATATGTACCGTAAATATGCATGTTAAAATCATTATCAAAAGATCAGTACGTATAAAATATTGAACTTGATGCACTCTCAAAATATACACTCACGTCAACGACAGGATTATGAGTATTTTGTGATAAATTTAAACCTTTTTAAGATATTTGAATTCATCTCGCCTAATGCAGAATTAGTTCAGTTAGAATTTTTAGAGTAGTACGACTCTTTATTTATTGCTATTGTAATTTGTTTGTATTCTGTAAAAATTTTCGTTTTTTTTATTAAATATGTTAATAATTTGGACTGGGTTACAATCGTTTTTTTTTTTTAACGTTTGCCTAGTGTGCATACGCAAATATACGGCGCCTACGCGTATTTCATATATGTACTATCCTTTGCAGAACTGGGATACTCTCCATAGGTAGATTGGTTTACTCATTTAGTTTTTGGAGGTTCATCCTACTGTACCCAGCAAGAACCCGTTCTGTACATGTAGCAAATGAAATACGCATCCCGAGAACACCAGTCGCAACGACGGATACGCATAACATCTATACCTCTACGCATCAATATCCCGTGCGCACTCTTGGAGTACCCCGATACCCTACCTTCTCCCAAAACATTGTTAAATTATAAAGTATTACAGTATATTTATTTATTACATATTTCTTTTATTTATTAATTTCCCCTACCGAGGTTTTTTGTTACAGAACAAAATTAATAGTAATTGTTACCCTTGAATAGTAGAAATACTTAGATTAAGCGAGTAGTATTATCAGTACTTATACTTATATTTTTGGAGCAAATGATGTCAATACTTCAAATAATACTTTTATATACTTCTATCAAATGTACATCAATTATTAAGTCATAAATATGATAGTTTCGAGCTGAGAAAATCTACTTACTCAAACCTAAAATAATTATTTTTGTGGTGAAAATATTATATATTCATAATGATTTTAGTATATTGATTATATTTGAACTAAAAAAATGTTTCGTCTAACAAATTCATGGGTTTGGAAAACTGAACAAATTTTGTTCTCAATATAAATACATCATCTTCTTGCTTATATAGGAAGTTGTGTTATATTCAATATGATGTATTTATATTCAAATTGAGTAATTATTTTTTTTTGTGTACTAAACAAATTTTTGCTGTCCATGTTTTCAATTCTTTTATAATGGTTCCTGTAGCAAATGATGCTCTTTTACGAAACCTATCAAGTTTAGATATGTAGTGCTATGTACATTTCGCAAGATGCCCTTTCAATTATATCCGTCGACATAAAAATATACAAGCTGTTCCATTTGAAAAAAAAAATAGTTTTGCACATTTAAAGTTTTTGAAATTCAGATGTAGTATTTTAAAAACACCCTGCATAATACAATGGAAATCTTTTGTATCTATTGTATTATCTAAAGGTGCGTTAGATTGCTGTCAAAAAAAGTATTAGAAAATAACAGTTCATAAGGAGTATTAATTTATTAAGAACATCTTGCGAACAATACATTTTTCGAAAAACTTCGAATATCTCAAAAAGTATTAATTTGTCGTAGAGTATGTTAGATAATTGTAATTTTTTTTTGAGTCGGGGAAATGCAATAATACACAGTACGTTCAATTTGAAAAAAAATGAATTGCATAACATACCGACAAAACCGAACACCTTGTGTATGTTAATATAATTTTAAGCTATAAAGCACTTCATCTTAAGTAACTTTTACTTCAAACGTTTTTCGATTAAGTAATTAAGTAAAGCACGATCGACCGATGCCAGATAAATGGCATAGCCGTATATTATAACAAATGGAAGATTATTAGTTGTAATTTGGACACAGGTACCACAGTGTGTTGAATGGGACATTTCTGTCATAAATTTGGAACATATAAGAGGCAAACAGAATGTCATAGCAGATTTTTTTATCTAGAACTGCTATTAATAATATCGAAGAAAAGAAAAGAAAACAATTGAATAAATCAAAAGTATTTCAAATATGTAAACATGAATATAAAACATTGAAAACGATAGATAAATAAATAGATAAAGAAATAATTCTCGACACTTCGGAAATTAACATTTAATATTTATACCTTATAGTTTGCTTTCTGTATTGATACACTAGCTCGCATTAAAATTATATTTCATTCCTTATATTCTACGTTTATATTTTATATTCTATTGTTATGCATTGTGTATTAGGCTTTAGAAAAAGATATTTTATAAATATTTAGTGGTACTTGGGAAAGTCGCGAATAAATTCAATGATTTATTCGAATAATTTTTACAATTGAACTTAAGTTAATCGTTATTCGCGAGTAACAAATATTTTTTATTTGTAATTGTTCGCAACTCGAATAACTTTGCCCATCTTTAACTTACCATACAAAAACATTTTTCATACTCACCCTGCAGATATCTTCAGCTGGCAGTGCCCTGCTTCGACAGAGATATAAGTGGGATATAATGGACTCATTCTGCAAGTTAAAAGCGTTAGATTTTCAGTTCAATTGCAACCGTCGAAAATTACTTACAGCCCGCATTAACCTGTCTCCTATGTTGCAAATGTAGCTTGTAACCAACAGGCCGTCTAATAAACCCATAAAGAGAAAGGGTGTTGTTGGATGTGTAATATCAATTAATATGCCATTTACCATTCTGATTAATGTTATAATAAGTCCGAAGTAGAAACTCAGCAAGTTCAATATGGCGAATAGGGGCAAGGCGACAGATGTGAACTGATTTGCTGAATTGAGGCATTTGTAAAAGGATAATTGTAAATCAATCATCAAGTCAAAATCTTTCCTCAGCGAGAAAGTATTGTTTAAGCACAAATTCCTATTTTCGATCATGGATTCCATAGTCTCCTTCAACTCCCTGTGATAGATATTTAATCCTGTTAAGAGAGTACTTATGAGGATTGCCATTCCCAAACATAATTGGGTGTACGTGTAGACTCTAAGAAACGACACAATGATGAAACGGGAACAAGATCTGTACATAGCGAAGATTACAGACGAGGAAATAGAGAGGACAACACCGACACAGGTTTGGAAACGTATATATGACACGGCTTCTTGAGATACTGATGGACGGGTTGCAAGAACCAATAAACATGTTTGAGCTTTCTCTAACATGCTGGCGAGTATATCGCATTTTTTCGAGTAGATTATTGCTGAAATACTTTGCGCCAACCCGAAGCAGAAATACGCCAACGCCTGAAGATTTGGCAATTCAAAAAATTTGATGTTCCCGTTGAACGAAACGCACAGCTCATAAACTGCAACGACTAGTGACAAAACTCCCAATAGTATCGAGATGAACTCTGATGAACGTGACGGACGAAAGCTGCACATCTTCTCTTCAGAGTGGCAACACTTGGGCTTACATGCGATGCCACAGAGGAAACTGGATTTTAAGTAGATCTTCAAGGCACAACTGAGGCATGGCCGATATAGCTTGAGCATCATCTTTAGGATGGCAGAATTAAACTAACACTGCGCCATAATAGGTGGCTTACGTTCTTTATATTGCGAAAGCGATGCATGCCTTTATTGTTGAATTAAATATAAGTGCTACTGATGGAAGATCATATTTTTCCTTTTACTTCTAATTAAGTGTGGCTAAGGTATTAGATTAGAAAAAAGAAACGGATATTATGGAATGAATAAGTAATACTGTACTACAAAATAGCCCTTAAAAAAATCTCCAGCTTCGTTCTTTTACCAAGACTACCTAGGGCAGATTACTGATTTGTTATTCATTTTCTCGGGTCAGATCGAACTTATATTTTACAGTTAGAGTTTTTGTTTAGGTTTACACTAGTAAAAACGCATGAAAAATTCAGTTAGAACTTCGCATTGATTTATACTTGAAAAGTCATATAACTATATATATATATTCGAAAAGGAGTACCGACCGGAACTTCGTTGAAGAATAATCTAAGCTGTATGGGTAATACGGTCTTTAAAATAAAACTGCTAAATAGCCTCAATATTTCGTCATATATTTATGACTTCCTCAGGAGGACATCTACAATATTATAAAGAATATGAACCAATAGTAATAAAATATTTAAAATAATATTTATATATAGATATACTATAATCAACTAACAGCAGAGTTAGCCATTAATCGATTTTCAATTTTTAATTAATTAAATTTCCCAGTAAAATTATTGGATATAATTGGAAATTAAATTACATGTTAGTTGATAAGTAAACATGTAATTATCAGTTGGTTAATCGTTTACTGAGAAAAATGGGCTAAGTAAATTGTTTACTTGATAAAAATTTATTTACAATAGATAAAATTTTACTTGGAACTATTCTCCTTAATTAATACCTGCAACTAAACCCAGTTTCCTGAATACAAGTTGTTACTGTAAATAGTGCTTTTATTAACGGCTATTACACAGCGTACCTGACAAATTTGGAGTAAGTAATGTATTACTTATGACTACTGGTACTGTATCTAACTATACAGCACATGCTTATTGTTAGTCGAAGTAACAAAAATGCTGATCGCTATTAAACTCATGTATTTTCTTAAATATGTAACAACTTGCCACAACTATGATTATTTGAGTTTTGCTGCCACCCCGTGATTATTTTACTATTCTGATTGGCTAGCGCGGCGGAGTAATGAAATAGTTCCCCGCTAACGCACGAAAAAGGTGTGCAAATGGTATGCAAGGAGAACGACCATTGTAGGCCAGTTGGAACGCAAATATATTTAAAATACCGGGTGGGTTAACTCAAGGCCCCATCCGTATAAATAATCCCAGCGAAAGAAGAAGTACCGAGCCTATAAGCAATCGGATGTTTCAAGATTGCAGTTTTAAACCACGTGGTGCGATATTTGAATTCCCCATCATTGTGATGATATCTGCGCTCCCTGGTGAAGTTAAAGTGTGGATGCTGTCGCTATCTGAACGATCCCACAGTGCAAGTGCCACCTGGAGTTAGGGATAACCCGACGAAGTAGCCGTTTTCCAGGCGATCACCGGACATAATCGCCACGTACGCCGAACAGAGGATCAACCCGCCGAGACAACGCCCAGTGGCAAAGAACCAACAGAAACCGCAAGTTTACCGCCTATATTATTTCTTTGTTTGTTATTAGTTGTGACTTCAAAGTCATATTTCTCTTTGTCCTTTGTTTAGATTTAAATAATTTCAATAACTAAATAACGTTTCAAGGGGGGGCCCATTTACCCTATCTTTTATTATTGGTTTGTTTTTCATTATTAAGGAATATATTTTGTGAGTCATTACGTTGTAAATTGTTTAAAAAAAACTGTTGTTAAAGTGAAACCAATATCTTTCATTCATATCAGAAATTAAATAAATCACAGAACAAAGCTAAATAAAATGTATATTTGGAATAAATGAATTTATTTCTAAATACTACAATTATTTTTATTTAATAATAAATAATAATTTTTCAGCTATAAATATATAATACTTTTGGTCTACATAAAAATTCTATTTACTATAAATGTAATCTATATTAAAAGTGAGAACTATACATTCTTAATTTTCATTAGAAAATGTGTCATTTCAACAATATTTCATATTAACTATTAATATATTATCTATTTAAAACAAAAACTATTTATTTTTTAAATTTAATAATTATTTTTGTTTTCGTAAATATATAAACTTATATATTTACGTATATATTTTTTTATTTATGCTTAATATATTACAGTCCTATCCTCTATTTTAATAAAAAATATGTTAAGTTGCAATATATTTATATTTGATTTTACAATATATTTTTCTCTGTGTACGTATCGTTTCCGGAAATTGAAAATATTGTTAAATAATTCTCCAGTTTGTCGCATTAATCTAGCTCGTAGGTTCCTAACCTTTTATGGACAACTGCCCCCTTTACAAGAAAAAAAAATCAAACGCCCCCCTTTACATAATAATTAATTCCATTTTTATATGTTTGTCTATTATCTATTAATAATCACAAATTCAAAATTAATTCTTTCTCTCTCTCTCTCTGTGTGTAATGGTGCTACTCGTGGTCGTGGCTGAAGGTCGTGATTATTAATTATTTAAAAATACAAAAACATGTTATAATAAAAACATTTAATTCAGATAAAGACCATACAAAGTGTTATTAACAAAATTAGTAAAAAAAATATAATAAAAAAACAAATATTCAATAAGAAACATAAATACTAATGAGATGGTTGAGGCTGGTGGAGTTTTAACAATTTATTAATGTCGGGTTTCAGTTTAGTTAACATCAGTCGCAAATCACCACGCTCAGTGATCTGCAATCTATTCCTTTTCTTAAACAGTAAATTAGCTACTGCACTCCACACTCAGCCAAATATGATGAAGGTTTTACAAATTTCTGTACTATTTCCCACAATCCAGGCTGGAGAGATGATTTTGATTTTTGGAGCCAGAACTTTTGGTATCCATTTCTGAATTTTATAGATTATAGTCTTCATCATTTTCACTACAAAGTTGCCCCAATAATCTGTCATTTAATGAATTGCTTCTTATCTTGTTGACTGCTCTAATAACGTAATGGAGCGACATATGCAGGCGTTCATTAAGATTTTTTGCAACCAAGTGCTGACGATGAATAACACAATGTATAGCGAGTACATTTGGTACAGCTTGTTTTAAATGCCCCGTCATTGCTGGAACACCATCTGTAGCAACTGACAAAATATTTCGAATAGGAATTTCTTTCTCTTAAAAAAAAAAATGGTTCATGGTATTAAATATGGATTCTCCCTTTGTATCGGTTTCCAATTTTTTTGCAAATAATAACTCTTGATATTTTTTTTCTTCTTTTATGAATCGGACATAAGCCAAGAGTAGTGCTTCGTTATTTGGTAAAGTTGATTCATCGAGTTGAATGGAAAAGTTGGAAGTCTTTAAGTAATTACATAATGATAGTTCAACGTCTTTAGCCATTTCATCGATTCATCTTTGCACTGTATTATTACTCAAAAGAATTTTTCTGATGATATCTGATGGCGTCTTATGACGGAGAACAGTTTCGATTACCTCTTTGACTGCCGGCATAATTAATTCCTCACCAATTGTGTGTAGTTTTCTCGCTTTTGGGATTAATAATGAAATATTATATGAAGCTCCTAGTCCATCATCTTCTTGTTTAGAACACATTGCAAAAAGGTTTGATATAGTTGGCTGTTTTAAATATTTGTTTTCAAGTCTTTGAAAATAAGATAAGTCTTTGTCCTTTTTATCAGCATATATTTTATTCAGATGCTCTTGGAGCCTAGAAGGCTTCATGGCTTCATTTGAAAATACTTTTTGGACAAATTAAACACATAGGTAATAATTGGTTTGTTGGAGATAGCGTAAATCCATATTTCAAATACTCAATGTTCTACTGCCGACATTTCTTCTTAGTTTCAGACATTTTGGAATTCTCAATTTCAATACATTAACTTTTCAAGTGATTTATAGAAAGTTATAAAACTAATGGCTATAATGACATCTTTACTTTATCAGTCACGCGCGAGTATGGATCACTGGCGAAGCACACAAAAACAATAAGACATTAGAAGAGCTATCCCTGCCTTTTAAACTTGTATGCCTTTGTTTGTTTGCGGTGCCCCAGTGCACTTGCCCTGCAAACAGGTTGATTGCGTAAATCACGTCTTTGCTTACCAACTTGCATAGACCTGTTACCGACAGTCCTAAACCGAATCAGTTAGTTGGTTTACACTCAATGCTGATTTAAATTTTTAATGTTTATTTACGCCATAATAATAAGATAAACATATTAGGTGGAAAAATGTATTTTCAGTATTTTATTATAATAAATTTCTAATTAGGTAGGTACGCCGCAACCGCCCCCTTGACTGCCATAACGCCCTCATTTGCCTTGAACCACACTGAAAAACCCATTTAGTTGACTAAACCAAAATTTAGTTGTATTGACTAAAATTTTTGTTTAAATATGGGCAAACAAATGTATTGTTGGGCGAAGCAAATAATTTTGTTTTTAATTGAATAAATAAAATATTTTGCTCAATTAAAAAGTTTTATTGGGTTAAATGTATGTAATACTTAAAATAACTAATTATTTCATTGAAATAATGAGATATATATGTTCAAATAAAATTTTGTAAAATTGATGAAATGGACTTCAAACAATAAATGTTATTGACTCAAATAGAAATAACACACAGAAGCACAAAACATTTTGTTGAAGCAATTTTATTTTAGATTTATTTGCTTATTTGAAATATATATTTTTTATATTAACAATATTTTTGTTTTAAGTAAAATACATATTGTGCTTCACTTTACTAAATATTTAATTGGGGTTACTGCGTTCCATTTTTACTTCAAACAATAATTTTGTCAGAATTACTTACCTTATATCTGTTACGGCAGCTCTTTTATTCCTTAATCAAATTTAATATCAAATCTTACCACAAAATTTCACTATTCAATAAAGTGTTACTATAATACTACAATACAATACATAACCTAGCTATAAAAGGAGCATAAATTGCATATTACTTGCCGCAAATGCAATAGCGAATTTCCGGTAGGGCCCAAAATGTAGTTAAAGACGGCCCACATCTGTGTTTACCGTTTGTATACACATAAATCTGATAGGCAACGAATTTCAACCATCTGTAAGTAAACATCGACAAAAGCATCATTCAAAGCAAATGTTATTTACATAAAATTTAAACTGGGATAAGACGGAAACACCAGAATGCAAAGAAAGCAATCAGGTGATTTTTTTTATGATGTGCTTTTGCTATGAACTGGTATATCACGTAAAATAGTAGCACATTTTAAAGGTTAAATTTGTTTTAAAATAAACTTATTATGTTTGAAATAAAACTAATGTATGATTGTTAACTTTATGTAGCGTGGTTCAAATCTATACGCTGCTATTGCAAACGCACGCATCCACTGCGAATAGCAGGTGCACAGTAAATGTAAATCCCAACGTTCAAAGTGTAGCGACGACCGTTGGCTCTCCGGTATGCTGTGTGTGAGTCAGGGCCGGACTCAAATAAGGAAAAATCATTTTCTCGGTACTACGTGTACTTGGAACCGCAATTTTTTGTATTTAGGCATGGCTCATGTATATCTTGCACCCCTTTTTTTATTTCGTACTATACAATAATAACCCTATATTATATTTATTTCACTGTAACACTTGCATTATTAGTATATTTGTATTAATACAACATTCACTTTGTTAATTGGAGAGTACTTATTGTTTAAGTGAAATTAATGGGTTTGTTAAATTAATAAACGAGAAGTAACAAAATAATATGATCGCTTTTTATACCAATTATTTTCTTAATTTTCGCAATATCTCTAAAATAAACGAGATTTTATCAGTTTGAGAGTTTGTTGATTTCATTAACGACAATACGTAAATATCGAGAACTGTTGGCAGTTTGTGGATATAATTATTACTGCTATCGACAGCCCGATGCATGTCTTTTTTGCTTCAGAAACAGCAATTCATAAATTTTGAGGCATGTCCAAGGTCTTGGCAGACCGACGTCCTTCTTAAATATCGTCCATTTATCGTTCGAATCTATATGCTCCTCTCCAGCTTAATTGGTAGAGCGTTCATCCGGTAAATGAGAGTATGTAGGTGCGAATCCCGCGTGAGGAGAAAACTTTTCTTGGGAAAAATAGCTCTTAATTATTACAGTTATTAGCAAAAATACATTAACTTGTTAATTTCTTACTGTAAAAAGTTTGCAGTTTTTGCAAATTTGTTTGTTTTAACAAAGTACCAATGTTGTCTCGACAATATGAAAGTAATTGAACTAATTCAACATTTTTACAAATTTGAACTATGCTATTGTGTTAAGACCATACTGAACTAAATAATTTGTTAGAATATATTAAACTTTCTAAGCAAATATTTTGTTTTAGTCAATCTTGCAGTACAATATGCTTAACAAAATACTGATTGTATCCGATATAGAGGTAAGTATAATAATATGTAGCAGCTGTAATCATATACAATCAAAAAGTCTTAATGCACAGGGGGTCTATCTGTAAGCATTAACGAGAAAAAAATATTTTATAAATGCCGTGGGCTAGAGCCGCCCCTGTGCCCAACCTAAATGCTGTCCCGAATATACCACCACATACCACTATCATTCAGCCATTACCGCTGTTAGTTTTGTGTGGATCGCCGCTTGGAGTGCAAGCCACTTCGAACATTTTATTTAAATTCTTCCCGTCTCGAAAAAACGATCCTTTTCAGGACCATCATGATTTCATATAAAGAAAATCGAAGCTTGATGTATCGGCAAAAGCGCGGGAATGTATAGATTCATTTTCGCGCGATATCATAGTAAAAAGGCGTGTTTGCAAATTTTCTGTATCTACATTTATTTCTGTGTAATTTGATTCAATTCATTTTGCGTTATTTGATTAAATAAATCCAAAAGAAATAGCTCAGATTCATGTGGTACCGTTTATTAACAACTAACTCTCGATTCAACAAAGCAAAAGAAAAATATATACATTTTTTGTAACTGCGACTGAAGTCGCATATCCGGTGAAACTCGAACGTCTTATCAGGATATTAAAAATAATACTTTGTAGACTTACATAGAATGCTCTTAACAAAAAAGGAATGTTTATTTTATAAAAAAAAGAAATTTAAAATGCCTCAGTTTTGCTATTTTTACAGGGGCCTTTATTTATTGAGAATGACGTTAAATGAACTTACGGTATACGATTAAGAATAATACTAAATGAGTGCAATGTATTTATACATAATACCACGTTTAGCGGATGCTTAACATGATGTTTCCTTGCATCAGGCCCGGGCTAAAGAATTTTTGGCCCTAAATTTTACTTTTTTTTTATTCTTCAATGATGAAATCCGGTTTCGGTGGGTTTGTGCTTTATAGGTCGCGTAGTTAACACCCAAGCAAAATTTACTTTTTTATTTGATACACCCTGTATATTTGGTTGGTTTAAATATATCGGTTTTTCAGTGTATGAGTACTAAACACCTAATGAAACAGAATTGGCCTACTAGTCTACTTTAACCTTCCAAAACTTGAATAAAATGATACGAAACACGTTCTATATTATAAAATCTATTGCAATATAGCTGCTTCCTGCATACCAAAAGCACTTACATTTTTTCGCTTAGTATTTAATAATACAAATAGAATTGCAGACCCATCAGAGCGTACGTTATTACAAAATACACACACTGAAAACAGTAATTATTAATTAAAGTCGTCATGTTTAAAAAAGAAACATTGAAAATCTTACGTTTGCATATTAAGTTTATTACTTAGCCAAAGATCATCCATAATTTTTATATGGAAAGGTTGGGATTGTATTACTTCCAGAAGGGCCTCTAACTGAAATTAGAATGAAAATTCATATAAGTTCGTGTAAAAGGAAAATACATTTTTACCCACAATTTTACAAATAAAAGTTCCCACTTGGCAAGTAATGTTGCAGATATCCCAGTAATATTACATTATTTACTAGACAGCGATGTTAAACAAAAACATGTTACTGAAATTTTGCAGCAATATTAAATAATGAAATATTGCAGGCCATTACAGTAATATTTCAATGTAATCAGGAAAAAATATTTTAAAACAATGTTGCAAAAACAAAGACTTTGTGGTCAGAAATGTTGAGGTAATATTTAGTTGTAACATTGTCATATTTACAAAATTTACATTTTATAAAGTGTAAGATGGGTACGTATATATGTTTCTGCAAATTTAGAATTTTGAAAACACAAAATTAACGGAGCACATTTTCTCTATAAAGTAAATAATGGTGATGAAATTTTTTAACATTTTTTGTAGCCTATAATAATCATGTTAATGGGCTTGTGGTTGCGCACTACGCACTTGTAAAAGTTAGTATCGCTTGCCATAACAAGTTTTTTCGTACCGCGCATACACGTGTTGGCGTGAACCTGTGAACCCCCTCTTTCACAATGTACGGTAATCGTGACTGGACAGGGCGTGGATGAGACAATCTTGGGATTGTGTGTCACAATTATTTTGATGAGAAAAAATTCCGTCAATAATGAATCAACATTATCAGGTAAGTTTTATTTATAATGCTAAAGTAGGTATGTCGATCCTTTCAAATTCATCGAAGATCTTTAAAGACAGATATGTATTATGTATATCATAACCTATAGTTATAGTAAAACCTACCTGTTGTGCTAGGCATTTGTGTGGCTGCATTGCTAAGGATGAGCAATGTCACGTAATGTCATTCTTAGAAGTGATCGTAATTCTTGATCAAATACAAATTTTACAATAATTATAAACAGTGTTATATATAAAATATGCAGCTTAACCTCAATTTTCATATAAATAAAATAGTTTTTCTGATCTCTATTTTTGACGGTGTCTTTTTTTTAATTTCAGAGAGAATTAGAAGAAATATTGTACTCACAGATACAGAATACGAAATAACTGTCATGGAATGGTTTCGTTATGCAAAACAAAGATTTGGTAGAAAAACAGCAAAATGTTCAAAGGAATAAAATGCATTCGGGGCGTTTTTCTTATGTGTTGTGAGTTTTTGTTTAGATTCTATTCATGTTAATTTATGTGCCCCATAATCTGTTTCCCATACTGAAGTTTATTAAAATGGAATTTAATGTACTTTTTTTTAATCAATAAATGCCTTTATTGTCTTCTGTAAGCAGCATTTTACTTTTTAAAGTATTTATTAATGTATTTCGTTTACTTAAATAGCTATTTATAATATTATTCATAGTATTACTATTTAGTTTTTACATAGAACTATATGATACATAATTGACCATTTTAATGTATCTGCAAAAATAACTACAAAAAAAGACGTATAATGTTATATTATAAAAATGTCTTATATCTGGCATTAATGTTTAATGTTAATATTGTAATTTTAGTAAGTGAAGATAAATTCATATAAACAGAGGGGCCCGATCTATCGAGGGTAACATGAAATTATAATATTAACATTGAATTTCAATAAGACTGATTGAGATTCCGTTTTACATTAATTAATTATAACCTCTCAATAAACCTCAACATCATGTTTCTTGTATAATGCAGCAAGAACTTTTGGAGTAAATAAAAGATCCTAATAGAAACATTAGCGTAGATATATTTATAGAAACATTTAATTGCCACACTGTATCAATATTTCTCTTTAACATATGAGAAATGTTACGGAAGACCTATATATACTTCAACATTAATTGTCATGTTAAAGTAATGTTACTCGAAGACCTCGTATTAACATTACTGGGAAATATTGTTTCGTAACATCGCTTAGGCGGACATTAAACAGTCGTAGAAATGTTACTGCATGTGGTAGATTGTATATGTTTTTGTAACATTTCTTGTTACAAGATAACATTTAGACGACGTTATAGTCATGTTATTTTGCCAAGTGGGTTCTGGCTAAATACTTAATTTTTTTTTTTCAAAATTCCTTGTATTTCAAATTTGATGCGCTGTATTAAGCAAATGTAGGTTATACTAGCGCTGCGAATCGAAACTGGTTTTGGTATATGGTGATTAATCACGGCGAATAACACCCTGTATATAAAAAAAAATTGAAAGTGTTAGCTCCCTGCTATCTTCTCTCCCTGACTGTCACTTTTAACTTAAATTAACAATGTTTATTAATATTTCGTTACAACTGATTCCAACAACTTTTAACGTCTATCCTCTTAACAAAAAAAAACCGTCTGCTTTATATCTAACTTTATACATATCTAAAAAAGGCGCGCTTACAATCGGCTATTCTGACATCTCGATGTCTTCATCGAAAAGAAAATGTAATTTGAAAGTGACTAATTAACGAAAAGTTGTTCGAAATGAAAAACTATAGGCGTTATGCATATTTTCAGAATGGTCGGCCTACTTTGATAAAATCCAATTGCTCAGTATTGCAATTGAAACAGCGATGAGGTGGCTTACTAATTACAAAAACAAAAAAACATCGATTACATGTCAAGTGTTGTTTGTAGTATGACATGTGTGTGGTTATCTTTTATATCGTTAAAGTAATATCACAAAACTGATTTTCATTGCGAAGTAATGACAATATTTTTACAATAAAATACTAAAGTAAGAACAGAAAATATATTTAGTACAGTGTTATGGACGTAGAAAAAGTTTCCGTTACGTGATTGAATAATTTAATGAAAAATTTCAGATATTTATGCATCACGTATGGGTGCTCAGAAGCTTATTAAGAAATTTTTAAGAACTAGCTCAATACTAAATGTAAAGAAAACTAAGAGAATTCATAATGAAGAGGATACCGCTACTCTGCTAATTTTACATTCGGTACAATATATATATAATCATATTACCCTTATACCATTAAGGTGTCGGGTCCACATTTATTTTTCGAACACAAATTGCTTCCATTTTTTTCCTATCTTTTGCTAGGACTGTTGCTTTGCCATGTTTTTCCCCTAGCTCGTAGTATTCTTCCAATTGCGTCATTCCAGGTCTGCTTCGGTCTTCCTCTTTTTCTTTTGACTTGTATTCTTGCTTCATACACTTTTTTCTCTTGTCTGTTACTGTCCATTCGTTGTTTATGTCCCCACCAACTCAGTTGTCTTTCTTCAATAAATTCCAAAACTGGTTGTATCCCTAATTCTGCCTGTATTTGTATGTTTCTAATTCTATCTTTCCGGGTTACGCCTATACCACTCGTCTCAAATATTTCATTTCGGCAGCTTGTATTTTACTTTTTTGTTTGTTTATAAAGACCCAAGACTCACATCCATAAGTTAAAACTGACCGATATATTGTGTTAAAAATCTTTATTTTTGTTTGCTTAGAAATTTCTTTTTTATTAATAAATTTTTGGTTCATTGCGTAGTGTAACTTGATTATTTTGTCAATTCTCTCACTTATTTCTGCTTCTTGTTTTCCTGTTTTTTCCAATGTTACTCCTAGATATTTAAATTCCTTAACTTGCTCTATTTTAGTATTATTTATTTCAATTTTAGTTTCAACGTTATCGTTTCCGATCACCAATATTTTAGTTTTTTCTGTGTTTATTGTCATACCCTCCTCTTCCATGTTTTTTTTTCCATATATTCAAATTTTCTTGTAGTTGTCTTTCACTATCGGCCATTATTACTACATCATCTGCAAAGATTCCGTTAGCTATTTCAATTCTCTGTAAATTCTTATGCCCCACAAACACTAGTAACATGAGCCGTACTGTGGCCGTACTAAGAGATGACCATGAGAACAATGCGAATCGTCACGTACAGCTGATAAGAAGAATACCAACTTGTTTTATTTTACATATAGTTAATTCAGTCGTATTGTAGACGCAGAATAGTTTGTTTCTTTTTGTAATTTGCGTTAATAAAAGCTTTTGTTTTTAAAATTTTTTAACTCGAATTGGGACTTAGTCCACCTCCATGTCTTAGTCCCATGTCACACTGTTGAAAATATTACGGTGTTGGCGTTAATTTTGCGCTAGTCAAATATTTTAGTGTTGATTTTTCCAAACTTTGCCAGACGAGTTGACTACGCGTATTTAATAGAGCAGAAATTACGAGAATTTCGTGTGAATTCTTTGTTCAGATATGAGGATTGACAATTTTTCTAGACATTCAGAAGCATCAACCAGTCAGAATTTTTCCCTCGGATAGAAATATAGAAACCCCACCTAATCTAATACAGTATTGCATTATACGCACCACCTGCATTGCACGTGTATCTGTTTTCGTGTTTGATTCTCCGTATTAACATATCCAAACAAACCACCAAATGTGACTGACTTGCGAAGTGTAACCTCGTGTTATTAAACGTTAATTCCAGTGGGCATAAAAAAATTCATCTTAAAGACGTATTGGGAACATCTATTTACGCAATTAGTTTAGACTTGAATCAAATAGCATAAACATTCACTTAATTTTATAATGGTTCTCAAAAAATCATTTTAAAATTGGTACGTTTAGTTGAAACTAAAACTTGTGAATGAGTGGTTTTGCATATTTATAATTGAGAAAACGTCTTAAAGAGAGCATATTATAGCACTAAGAAATAGGAGTTGCATATTAAAAAGACGTTGTGTTTAGAAAATGGTGTTAAAACACCCAATAGATCGCATTAATTTAGTTAAACAGCTAGTAAATTTGTCTAGTCTAGATCAAATAAAATGTGACTAGAAGTATTTTATAATTCCACGTGTCAGTTGGACAAAATAACCCCTTAGCAATAGACAATACTTGACTATCTTTGCTCGTCAAATTTAAACTTCTATAGTTCTCGACAAAATAACACGAAAAGAGTGTGGACCTCTCCTGACTATTAAATTAGTCAAAAAAGTGTTAAAATTTTCAACAGTGCAGTCTTGAACCCTTCTGATTTCATGTTGTTTTTGATCACATAATTTATGTTAGTGTCGTATAAGTTTTTTATAATTCTTATTAGTTTGTTGTGTACACCCTTTTCTTTTAATCCTGACCATACTTTTGTTCTCGCAACTGTATCAAATGCTTTCTCTAGATCAATGAAAGCTAAGTAGAGGTTTTTGTTTCATTGATGTTGTTTTTCTATTAGTTGTTTCAATGTAAAAATCTGATCTTGGGTACTTCTTCCAGCTCTAAATCCACTTTGTGCTTCTGATAGTTGAGGTTCAGTTATCGGCGTTTGTCTATTATTGATCAGTTGTTCGTATATCCTTACAATTGTGTTCAGTAAAATTATGCCTCTGTAGTTGTTACAATTTTTCTTATTTCCCTTTTTATATATGGGTGTTATCAGTGCCGCTCCCCATTCCTCTGGTATTTTTTCTTCGCACCACGCTTTATTTAGTATTTCCAACAGTGCTTTCATACCTGTTCCTCCTAAGTTCTTTATCATTTCTGCCGTGATTTTGTCATTTCCGGGTGCCTTTCCATTTTTCATCCTTTTTATTACGTGCATCAACTCCTCCATGTTTACTTTTTCAATTTTTGGTTCGCCCTCTTGATCTTGCTTCTCGGGTACTCCTTTGGTCTCGTTGTCTTCAGTAGTTTGTGTTTTATGTTCTAATAATTCTTGAAAATATTCTTTCCATCTATGCATAAAATCTAATTCGTATGTTAATATCTCTTGTCTTTTGTTCTTTATATATATCTCTTGTGCCGGTTTTTCTGTTCTAAAAGATTTTAAAATTTTATAAAATAGTTTCTGATTTTTTGAACTATTCTTTTCCATTCTTTTTCCGAATTCTGTCCATGACCTTTTTTTCGCTTCTATCACTAAAATTTTAACTTTGTTTCTTTGGTTCTTATATATTTCATGTTGTTCTGGGGTATTGTTTGTGAGATATTTTTTCCATTCTTTTTTCTTCTTTTTGACTTCTTCTTTAATTTCATTGGTCCACCATGCTGTTTGTTTTCTTTGGTTATCTGTTTTATATCTTCCAGTTTGTTTTGTATTTTTGTGTTTGTTCTTTGTTGATATTTAGCAGCTACATAGCTGTTTCTAAGTGCATATACTTTTATTGTAACGTGTCTTTCTTTTCGGGGTTTTGGTCTATTATTAGTTTCTAGGTTACTACTTTTTATTCTGGCCATAAGTAAATAGTGATCACTATATATTTCAGCTCCCCTTTTGACTTTTACATCTAATATATTTTTTCTTTCTTCCTTATGCACTAATACATAGTCTATTATTGATTTTTCTGCTCTACTTAGTTGCACTCTAGTGTATTTGTACGTACAAAATTATCCAAAATTGTCTTTGAGGAAGCGGTCGCTTCACTTAGGCTTATTATAATATATAATCACACATACAAGGAGTTTTGAAAGGCCGGAAGATTTATCCATACAAACCCATACTTTGGAACCAGGAGACGAAGCAAAACGTCTAGCTTTATGTTTATGGATAGGAAGCAAAATAGCAAGAAATCATTATTTTTATCGAAACATTTTGTTTTCCGACGAAGCTACATTTTCTACCAATGGAACTGTTTCCTCGCAACATGTTCGATATTGGAGTAACACTAATCTTTGTTTAGAATTACAAATCATCGGCAATATTTTGTTAAAGTCAATGTATGGTGTGCTATTTCATATTATGGAATAATTGGGCCACATTTTTTTTTGATAACGTTAACCAGCATACATACTTAAATATGCTAGACAATTTCTTCGACGACGCTTTAGGTGAGTTGCCTCTCAATTATCGGAAGTCAATCTATTTCCAACACGATGGTTGTCCGGTGCATTATTTACAAGTTGTTGTGAATTGGTTAAACCACACTGTTAAAAATATTATCGGTGTTGGCGTTAATTTTGCGCTAGTCAAACATTTTAGTGTTGATTTTTACAAACTTTGCCAGACGAGTTGACTACGTGTGTTTAATAGAACAGAAATTACTAGAATTTCGTGTGAATTCTTTGTTCAGATATGAGGATTTACTATTTTCCTAGACATTCAGAAGCGTCAACCAATCAATTTTTTTCCCTCGGATACAAATATAGAAACCCCACCTAATCTAATACCGTATTGCATTATACGCACCACGTGCATTGCACGTGTATCTGTTGTCGGGTTTGTTTCTGCGTATTAATATATACAAACAAACCACCAAACGTGTACTAACCTGCAAAGTGTAACCTTGTGTTATTAAACGTTAATTTCAGAGTGCATAAAAAAATTCAACATCTTAAAGATGTATTGGGAACATCTATTTACGTAATTAGTTCAGATTTGAGTCAAATAGCATAAACATTCACTTAATTTTATAATGGTTCTCAAAAAATCATTTTAAAATTAGCACGTTTAGTTGAAACCAAAACTTTTGAATGAGTGGTTCTGCATATTTATAATTAAGAATACGTCTTAAAGAGAGAATATTATAGCACTAAGAAATAAGAGTTGCATATTAAAAAGACGTCGTGTTTAGAAAACGGTGTTAAATCACCCAATAGATCGCATTCATTTAGTTAAACAGCAAGTAATTTTGTATAGCTTAGATCAGGTAAAATGTGACTAGAAGTATTTTATAATTCCACGTGTCAGTTGGACCAAATAACCCCTTAGCAATAGACAATACTTGACTATCTTTGCTCGTCAAATTTAAACTCGTATAGTTCTCGACAAAATAACACGAAAACAGTGTGGACCTCTCCTGACTATTAAATTGGTCAAAAAAGTGTTAAAATTTTCTACAGTGCAAATTTACGGTTTAGATTGATGTCAAGGTTGGATGGGTAGGAATGGTCCAGTTTTATGGCCCCCAAGGAGCCTAGATTTTACTATTGCCGATTTTTATTTGTGGGGACGTTTAGAACAAGCAGTGTATGCAGAAAATTTACCAAATGATGCCGAGATATTAAAAAATCGCATAAGAGATGCTATATTCGCCTTACCAATTCAGGAAATCCGGAATAGCTTTAAGGAACTACGACGGAGGATTGAATTATGCAGCGACGAAGGTGGAGATTAATAGAATAACTTAATACTTGTTTTTTGTTTTAATAATTTAATTAAAAATTTCTTATATTTTTCTGTTTTTGTCATCATTAACCCATCTTAAGGTATAACTGTAGTTTCAATTACAGATTTGTTTTTTTAAAGTCAAGCTGACACAAAGTTGACACAAAACGAAGTTGAAAATGAAGTTGACATAAAAGAAAACTGAGCAATACTGGATTTTATCAAAGTAGGCCGATCATTCCGCAATATGCGTATTTGCGCCATAAGTTTTCATTCTCAACAACTTTTCTTAATAACGCTTTGGCGTAAAAAATCTAAAGTAAACTAAAAATAAGTTTCAGATCAAGCAGGGCGGAATCCCAAAATATGAAATTCCAATTCGTAAATTGTGGTTGGTTTAATTAATTGGGTTTTAATTAAATAAAGTCAAAAAATCTACTACTTCCCTATTTTTTGATTTATTATGCTTAATAATAAACTCCAACAATCAGTTTACCTTATAAATGTCTTCTATTAGCAATGACCTTGTTCGAGTGACGTAGATGAAACATACGATAGAATCACTCTGCAAGTTAAAAACATTTCGTTCGTTTCTTGAAAGGTAAACCATTTATTTAACAAGTTCACTTACCTCGGTCAACAATAAGTTTCCGAAATAGCAAATATAGAACAAAATCAAAGCATACAATAGGGTCATTATAAGGAACGGACTTGTAGATTGTGTCGTGTCGAATAAATCACCCTTCATGATTCTGATAAGTGTAATAAAAAGCGCCAAGTTTATGGTCAATACAACGAGTATGAAATATAGGAGGAAATTGAAAGATATATAGTTATTCACGGTATTGAGCATCTGATGACAGGAGAACTGTAGACCTACAGATACATCCAAATCTTTTTTCAGCGAGAAGGCGTTGCTCAAGTGCAAACTCTTATTGGCCGTCAAGCAATTTAAAGTGGCCTTCAATTTCGTGTGATGGACGTTTAATGCTATCGAAAGCAGATTTATGAGCAACAGCATTCCTAAAGTCTGTTGCATGAAACTATAGGTGCTTAAGAGGGTTACGATATGGAAACGTGAAGAGGATTTGAATATACCGCAAACTATAGATGAGCAGAACGAGAAGAGCGCGCAGAAATCGGCTCGAAAACGCATCATCGGGAACCTTTTCAAAATGTCAATTTCCGAGGTGGCAGCAACCAATTCTGATACAAGATTTTGACCGTCTTCTAATACTTTGGTGAAAATCTTGCTCTTCTTCCCCACCATAATTAGTGTTAGGGCATTTCCAAGTGCAAAGGAGAAATATGCCATCGCCTCCAAATTTTCCAACTCCCAAAATCTGATGTTTCCGTTGAATGAAATCCGTATCTCATAAACCGCTTCTACTAACAAGAGAGATCCCAAGAGCATCGATAGGAATGCTGATAAAGGCGACGGACGAAAAATACACATCTTCCTTTCACCATGAGTGCATTTGAATTTAGATGAAATGCCGCATATCGTGCCAAACGTCATGAAAACCTTCCAGACACAACTCAAACATGGCCGTTGGTTCGCGGCGTGATAATATTTTATTTTACTGAAACGCATCGTCTTTAAAGTGATAGTATCAAACAAACACTGCGTAATTATAGGTGATATTAAGGTATTTATGTATGAAATGATTGCGCCCGTTAATTTTCGAATTAAATATGAATGGGGCCTGATGCGGGATCAATATTTCCTTCTATTGCATGTGGTTAAAATATTAAATTGGAAAATAGGTGAGCATCAGGTAATGAATGAATAATGAATTTTTAAAGAAGTTGTAATTCAGTGTACGTAACAAATAATTTTAGTGCAAAAAGTTTCAAGTCCATTAAAGGGAAATAGGGCTAAAACATCCGGCAACTGGAATCAATATCGTCAAGCACTAATGGAGTATAATAAGGAGATTAGAAGAGCCAAAAGAGAGTAATGAAGGAAGTTCTGTAATTATACACCTGATACATATCAAGGATCCACAAAGTACCCTCAAGCAGTGGCGGTTTCTGTATAGGAGCACATGAGCACGTGAACCCCCTAAACAAATCGTCGATTACAAACTAATAAAATCTATTACTCGATCTTAATATATTCCTGAAATATAATGCAGCGAATCGAATGAACGACACGACGTTCCTTTCTATACATATGTATGTACATCGCGAGCAAGCGACCGACGACGGAGCACGTGCGCCGAGTAGGATTTGACACGTTGATTTTATCCAATGCCTAGCCGCATAAAGGACGTAGCGGAGGTGGGGAGGAATACGGCAGATTCCATATGAACGGTGCACAAATTGAGTGTGCTCCTGTGCTCGCCTTCGTTGCGTTCCGGGTCACGTTAACAAATCGATCGACATCAACATTCAGATATCGTGTTTTACTGATAAACTATATTATATATGTTTTGTTTATGATTGACTTACCGTTCACAGGTCGTAATTACCATAAGAACTAATACTGTTTGTTGGTGATAGTTTATAAAGAAACCAAGGCACAGTGGTCCCAAATCCCGAAAAGCTGGCCAAAATATGAAGCTATTATTTGATTCTGGCGAAACTCGGTATATGAGGGTTTTGCAAGTCGCTTATTACCAATATGAAGGGCATTTTTGGAAAAAACAAAATGGCGGACTACTTAGTGCAAAACTGCATGTATGTTCATGAAATTCGGTATATGAGAGTTTTTCAAGTCGCTGATTACCAATATAATGGCAATTTTGAAGAAACAACATGGCGGATTCAAAATGTCGGACTTATTAATATAAAACCGCATTTATATTCACGAAACTTGGTATATGATGGGTTTTGCAAGTCGCTTATTAGCAATATGAAGGCTATTTTGGAAAAATAAAAAACAAAATGGCGGATCCAAAATGGCGGACTACTTAGTACAAAACTGCATGTATATTCATGAAACTCGGTATATGAGGGTTTTTCAAGTCGCTGATTACCAAAATGATGGCAATTTTGGAAAAACAAAATGGCGGGTTCAAAATGTGGACTTACTTAATATAAACTGCATTTATATTCACGAAACTGTCAGAAATGGAAGATAATCTACCACAAATATTACCAATTATTTCTATATTCATAAGTACACATATGTTATGTGCCCATTTTTTCCAAAACTGTCTCATGAATTTACCACATACGTATGTCGTGTAGCGCAAGGACGGCAACAAGATATGACTACAAAATATGGCCGCCTATTCCTGTATACTGTGTTTGATGTATCATTCGTTGTAGCGGTAGATATTTTTACATTTTCTCTTCAAACAACATATTTCACTTGACTTTTCTGGCATCATTACACAAAATATAGCATAAAAACCTTAGAGGCACCTATGAGCAGCCAACTACTTGATATGTTTTAGAAAAACATTCAATTAACAGCCTACAATTTGTTTCGAGGCAAGATCCATCAAGACTTTTTACTTTTTGCTTTTTTTCTGACGACTTCTCTAAAGTCAATCTTGTAAATTACGTCAATAAGATTAACAACTGATTTATTAGCATGTTGTGAACATTAATTTTGATCAACAGATTATTGTTGTATTCATCTTCAAGAAAAGAATCTATTTTATAGAATTGAAAATGTTACCTATAAACTTTTTAGCGTGTTTAGAAAAACGTACTTACACTTGTGCTTCATGATTTCAGCAGTGATGTGCTCGACCGTTACAAAGGAAGTAAATCTTACAAACAGGTGTGAATGCATGGCTTGCTCTAATGTTGGTAGTACATACTATATGTAGTTCTACAGCTATTCCGATAGTTAAAAGTTTCTACATAGGAACTTTTTTTTCGACTTTTGGCCAGCTTTTCGGGATATGGGACCACTGTGCAAGGGTGAGTAATTATTTTAATTTATTAAATAACATACTGCTGTAATTTTTATTAAAAAAAAAATTATCTGAATAAATTTCTTAATTTAACCCTAGTCCTACCAACGTTTTATCGTAACGTGTCCTACCAAGGTGTGCCTCACAGGCACACATCTATTTGTACACATTGTTGATGTAAATAATAGCAAAATATGCATTATTTATTTCATGTAGTAGGTATACAGTAAGATTAAAACATATAGAAAGAATATTGTGTGTCAGAAGATATAATTTAAAAATAGTACAAGATAGTAAAATATTTGAAAGTTATTTATGTAGTTTGCAATTTGTGCACGTGAGTATTTTCTCTGAATGTTCACCACAAACCGTTTGGTTACACTTATCACATAACTGTGTTGACATTCTGCTTTTCTTTAATGGGCAAATATAGCACCGTTTTCGTTTTCTTACTTCTCGAGCCGAAGACTCCCCTGTGGTTGGTACTTGATTCAACGTAGTTTGTATCAATGAAGTATGACTTTTATGCAAGCCACTCAAACTACGACGTCTAATTTGCCCCAGTACTAATTCTGTTGTAATTTCTCGTAAGAAAATTTTGCGAAGTCTTCGTTTTTTGGAAATATGCAGTCAGGATGGATATTTCTCCAAATGACAAATGAAGCTACTCCACACACATCAATTATATTGAAAAAATAGACCAAAGGCCACCTATTAGTTTTGCATTTCACTGAATATGTATGTACCATCTGATCAAGTGTATCCACCTCTCCTTTCGTGGAATTGTAGTACTTATTGATTTCAGATTTATTTTTATTTTCCTCATCAATAGTGGAGTCGTTGCGCATTGTAGATAATAATATGACACAGCGATTTTTCTTAGGTACCTAAGGTACCTAAGATACCATTGTCTTCTGAAAACCAAACAAGTTGCTTTCAATATTCCGTCGCCTGTGAGGTAAAAAATTTGGTGGTATGCAGCGCTTATTTTTTCTGAGCGTTCCTACACAAGTTAGGCCTTTGGTAAGCAAACTGGATGCAAGCTCGTAGCTGGTGAAGAAGTTGTCGAACGTAATATTCCTTTTAGTTCTCAGAAAAGATTCACAAAGGTCTTCAACCACCTTTTGCGCTAAGTTTTCTGCTCTGTTGAGACCTTTTTTCCTAAGTACGGTATACACGTAACGGATACTAGTTCCACTATCGCATATCCACCAAATTTTCATACCGTACTTATCTGGCTTGCTTGGCAGGTGCTATCGGAAAGATACACGACCTCTAAAAGGCACCAGTTGTTCATCGATGGTTAGATTACTGCCAGGAAGATAATATTTCAGCAAGTTTGTATTAACACGGTCCACAGGTCTCTAATTGGTGCCAACTTGTCTTTTGCCTTCGAGGGTTCTGGTCGCTTTATCGTCAAAACGAATAAATCTTAGTAATTGAGTAAATCTATTTCGCGACATACACGCTCGATAACAGGATTTCCATATAAAGGATTCCATAGCTCATTATAGTCCACCATTCCTTGTTTATTTCTTCCAGCAGTAATCAAAAGGCCCAAGAAAGCACGGATTTCAACGTCGTCAACTGGTTTCCACAAATCGCCCAAGATACGAACAGCCTCCTTATTAGTGAAAGTAACCAATATACCAATAACCGTATCATCAAAAACAAATTGAATGCGTCACAAGGAGTATCAACATGCACTCCAGGTGGAAGTTTCACTTTGTTCAAAGCTGTTGTAATTATGTTGTGTGCACGTGTTTTTCCTTGGCAATCGGCGTGGCATTCCACTCGGTACCATCTTTTCCAATAAAAGTTGCGAATGGCGGGCGGTTCATCATTAGCATCACTATCGTCATTCCTTCTTGTTCATCGCTTTCTTCATCGCCAGTTTCTTGATAATCCGCTTCACTAGAAGAGGTTTCGTCATTTGGCTCTCTTCATCTTCACCATCATTTACATTCCTTCCCAAATCCTCATCACTTTCGTACAATGCATCGAGCAACTCCTTTTCAGTTAGTGGCCGGCGTCGGTCAGTCAACCAATCGGTCAAACTTTCTGCATAAATTTCAAAACCAAATAAGCATAAAACAACAATCTATTTTTACTGGGGTCAATCAAAACTTTATTTGCTACCTGGTCTATACTATACTCTCCACTAGGTAAAAGAAATAAAATTAACAATAGACACCTAAACGCGCCAATGCGTTCGTTAGGAAAGTCTCAAATACACTGATAGCAATGCAGTTTGTAAGCTGACTGTTTTAGCAAAACGCATTTAAGGAATTCCCCTTCATATGCAACTGGAAGTTCTTACATACAAGGGGAAAGTCCCGAAATATAAAGCATATCTTATTACGGGGGATTTACCCACATACCTAGTTTTAAATAACGTAGCAATACATTTTATAGTATAATAACAGTATGTGCCTCAAAGACACACCTTGGTAGGACGTGTCGGTAAATTATCTTTAATTTTTTTTAGTAAAATAGGAAAAATATTTTTTAAAAATTTTTATGTCATTCTGTGTTAAATAGTTTATTTTGAGAATACAAAAATCCTCCAGTCTGTGGGCAGTTAACTTACAAAGTTCCAGCAATTTCAAAATCAATTGTGCCTCAAAAGCACACCTTGGTAGGTTTAGGATTAATGTTATTTTCATTTGAAAGTTGTTTTGATATTTTAGGATAACGGTGTATTTCTTTGTACTTTAAGTTTTAACAGAATTTTCGTGACTATATATAACATATTATTTATTTCACTATTGCTATATTTTTCCGCATTGGACGGAATTGTTTCCAGGTTTTTTGTTTGTTTTCTGGCTCTCTGCTTCGTAGGTGCGAGCGAGAGAGCCAGTGTGATATAGATATCGAGGTGGCTCACATGTGTTGTTTTCTTTTGCTTGGAATTGAAAAATTTTAATATATTAATCTATTAATTTGTTACTGATATTAAGCCAGTGCTCCATGTTTAATCACACTCGTGGAGTTTAGATGAGTAATTAATAGAGGTCTGTATTAAATTTAATTTTATATTTTTAGGTATAAGAAGATTTTCAAAGACTTGTAGATGATAAAAGTTGATATAATTAACACAATAATCATGGTTGTAACAATTTAAATACTTAGTGTTAATTTATAAATATCTAAATTTAACTTTTTAAAAAAAAGGAAATTAGACAATATATTTGTTAAAAAAAAATTAAAATCTATGTATTTTATTTAAAACACTGATTTAAGTTTTCGTTTGAGGTACTTCATCTACAGCAATACGTTTATTAAACCCGCGCACATAAATCACAAACTTAAACTCGTAATCTTTAACTGTTCCCAAAAAACGTACATTTCCCTCAAAAATACAAATAATAATTGTTTTTTTTTAGAAAAACAAAAATAAATTGCCAACAGCGCAGCCGCAGTTAAAACCTACGGCGCATCGTGAGTCCCTCTGCAAAAAGCCGACAAAGCAAAGCCGCCACTAATGCGCTTTGGTGCAGCCGACAAACAAAAAAGAATATATATATAGTACGTAAAAAAGTAATGAAATGAAATATACAGTAGGTAAAAAAGATAATGAAATGCACACAAAACAAACAAAGTAGTATTGTAAGTAAACACTAAACAATATATAAATAAGAACTATGGATGCGAACAGTTTTACTGTGTAATATTTGAAAGACAATTTTAATTCGTTTAGTGATGAACAAGAAATTCAAGTTAAAAGTATGGGCAGACCAAAACCAGAACTTAATTTGACGCAAACTACAAAGGGCAAATTTAGAGACTTTACAAGAAAATTTAAGAAGGACATGTACGAAAAAAATGATTGGATTTTAGTTAAAAATTTGCATGTTCTTGATTTTGTGAACACCCTACGTTTCCGACCACGAGCCGCCACTGCCCTCAAGAGATCCAGTGCAAACTTTAGGTTCGCTAGAGCAAACGGATGGCACATTTACGCACTGAGAAAGTAAGTTTTAATAAAATTTTTATTAAGAAATTTGTATTAACACCAAATAAAATTAATATTTGGAATACCAGTATCACATTTTTGTAATAATACCATTTTTATATAAACAAATTTATTTATTTTTCGTAGCTGTAGTATTCGATCCTAATAAGTCAATAATTAGGAACATCCCAGGTGGATGGCAAGACTTCTATTGGTGCATTTCTTTTGCGGGTTGATTATTTCATTTGGAGTAAAACACGCACATAGGAGTTAGTCGTTGCCTAAAAGTGGTTAGAATAAATGTTTGACGACACGTTGTATGTTATAAAATCTAATGCAATACAGCTGCGTCCTGCGTACCAAAAGTACTTGAAATTTTTCACTTTGTATTTAATAATACAAGTAGAATTGCAGACCCATCAGAGAGTAAGTTATTACAAAATACAAACACTGAAAAATAGTAATTATTAATTAATGTAGTGAGGTTTAAGAAAGAAACGTTGAAAATCTTACGTTTGCATATAGTTTATTACTTAATGAAAGGTCATCCATAATTTTTATTTGGAAACGTTGCGATTGGATTATTTCCAGAAGAGCTTCTAACTGAAATTAGAATGAAGATGATTAATATTTAAAATGTGTAGTTGTGAAGGATTTTAATTTAACATTATTGAGATAATGATTTAAAAATTTGTAAAAGACAAATACAGAATACATATATGAGGACAGACAGCCAGACAGACATAAACAGATACTATAACGTTATTGAACAATATGTCTTTTCATATCAGCGATAACGTGTAAAACAAGACAGATTTTTTGTTAAAATTGATATTTTTGTTGAGATAAAGTTTAAGTGAAATAACCGCAAAAGCAGACGCCAATGGGCATCATGCTATTGTGCCATTCGCTCTTGCAAGATGAATTCTGATGTTAACGATGCTCGCAGTTCTTTTGGATTTCCGAATTAATCTATTATATACAACAGGACAAGAATAAAGGAAGTACATAGATAGGACTGTCGTTGTGTTGAATTCCCTAGGTCACATTAAATCAATTTATTGTTTAGATGTTCATTTTTCAACTGTATCGCTATTTATCACAATAACTAACTTAATTCATTTTATGTTCACTTTTTAAAATGTAATTTGGGTCTGAACTGCATTATACTAGTATAAATTTTAATCCTCACATTTCACATTTATTCACATTATAGACAACTCGATATTATTTAATCTATGTCTGAAACTCTATCCGCTTGTGCACCCCCGGATATCACTCTTGACAAACCACTGCAGAGTCGGATGTTAGAAACGAATTAGTCGAATTAAAAGGAACAGTCTTTGTATTACACAGAACAATATAGTCATAACTCTTGAACCCTAATTATAAGATAAGTTAGTGTGTGTTCGTGTCAGAAATTTGAAGGTCTACAATAAAAGCCTTCCACCGAAGTTGTTGCATTTTTATTAAATTATTTAAAAAAGAACCACAACATATTTATTCCGGGAGGAATATTTTATGCTATAAAATATATAAATAAAAATTTAGTTTCACAAAAGGAAAAGAATGTGAATTCAATTATTGTAAAACACTTGCAAATATATGCATCACCAAATACGTGCAAAGAATAGTTCCTCTGGCGTACTATAGATGTCACAGTTAGGCTGATTTTAGAAAAGTGTACGACCAAACAAATATTAAACGTGATTTGACATGGTTAAACGTAAGTGAATTTTTCGGTTGTACAAACGTGTAAAAATATAAGATAGCCGAAGCGTCGGTGGGAGATGAATGAAAGTGGTTTAACTGCGCGCGCAGCGAAGAGGTAGAGCATTCACAAATGAATTGTCATTTCGCAAAATTGTTATGAAATTAATATTAAAGGAGTCAAAACAAGTAATAGTTAAGTAAATAAAACAAAAACCAAAACACACATATGGGCTCAATGGATTAATATTCGTTTTATAATAAAATTAAAATATATTTTTGCGTTAAAGCGAAGCTACACACGGAATATTTGCTTTTATTTATTTCGTCAAATGCCTAACTTTTTCATAGTACCTACTTACATATTATATCTCATTTAGCGCTGTTAATTTATTTGCAGTGATAAAATATTTTTGCTTTTAGTGGACTAGTGGACATTTAAAATTATCTTTGTTTCTTGATATATAAATTTATGTTTTTTTTTCTTCTAATTCTTGCCAATATATACATATATCTGCAGTTAACAGCGAAAGAATGTTATCTTGCTAAAAACTGCATAAAAAATATCAGAAAACATTAAAAAAGTGTGGATATAAAATCTATAAAAAAAATTTAATACTCCAATTGACTCTCAGAAATACCATAATGTTTGAAAAACATAAGCTCATATTTGCTTCCAAAATTACTGTTTACTGTTTTCATAGGATAATTGATGGCGAATCGAACAAGAAAACGTCTTTATCATTTTGCTTAAAATGCAACTTTAAACATTACAGTACAAGTTTCAATCGCAGGAGTCTTTACAAAAAAAATATGCAACATTGTTATTATTTGGTTGCACTTTTAACGTATTTTCCTCAATTTTGTTTTTATCCAAGTGTATGTACAACATTAGCCTCCGGTAGTACGCTAACATCAGATCATAAGCTTTGTTGTTCTTGAACTTTTTCTGTTTCGTTTGTAGAATCAATATTGAAATTAATTTGGAGAATTAGCAGAATTCAAATTTCCCGCATTTATTTCTAGGAAAGATTTTCATTTCGTTTTCGTACGCTGCTTTTAGGAAATTTCCCGATTGCTTTTAGAAATGAGACAACGTAACCAAGTGCAAATACAGACCATTTATAATATCATAAAATTGTAATTCAAATTTGGCGCGATTATTTATAGTTATTTTCAGTAGAGTCAAGATGGTATTAAATGTAATACAAAATTGTTGGTAATTCAGACTTGAATATATGTTTTAAGTTACCAGAAATTATGGTGGGAAATTTGAATTTTGCCAACAGGAACAGATTTCTTAATTACCCACAGCTGTAATACTCAAGTTCTTCCATATCAAGTAGTTCGCTTGGTCCATTGCCTGTTTTTGTACGTCCTTTGGTCCGCTGCTTTTTAACTCCCACCGCGGAGAAACTACATTGGCGCTGCTCTAGATTACGCCAGCGGAACTACACATCTTTGACAATATGTATACTAGTATAATATTTGTGGAGCTTTTTTCCAAAACGCAATTTCTGACAAAAACCGTTTTTCGAGAACATTGCAATTAAACCCGGCTCAGTAAAAACAATTTTTTTTTAACTTATATTGTAGAGTAAAGGAAAATTAAGACCTCTAAAACAAATATTTGCCAAACAATTTGCTAAAAAAATATATTTGTAACAAAAAACAGAGAAAAATACAATAAAACTGACATTTACTTCATTTTGAAAATAAAATTTAGTATAAATTGCATTTTGAAGAAAAAACAAACAAATTTCTGTTCCACTTTTTTTATTTATAAAAATACAAGAACTGTTATAGTTTTACTCCGCAGTCATCTTCTAAGCAGTCGCAATTATTATCTTTATCATCACCTGAGTCTTCATTTTCTGTCTCATGATTGTGACAGCTACTTACAGCCTCACTTTTTTTCTACAAGATTTTTGTAAAAGACAAATTTATCGACATTTTCCACTCTTCGTCATAGTGTCATCAGGATCTCAATGTTTTTCAACTTAAGTCACAGAGCTGGTGGATACTCCTTTTTTCATTATCGTCATAAACTGTTTTGATATGTCATCATTTCGGTAATTTTCTTTCATTTTCACTTTAATTACTTTATTTTTGTTTTTCGTATTTATTTCCTTTTAATAAAAATTCTTTTCATATTACTAATTCCAGTAAGTTTTTTACAGTTAGCGTCACTCATCTTCTTTATGTTCCAGACCACCCAATCTTCTAACTCTTCTCTACTTCTCTAAGAATTTATTCATAATCCTCTTTTAACACAATGACTTCCTTTTAGATAGATAGAGAAAAAATACATTCTCTATTTGGCCAAAGATACGATCTGCTGGTATGTAAGAATGCCCCCTTACGGGAAAAATTACGGTTATGTTGTCAAGGTTTTCAGGAGCATCATGGTATAACCAAAAACACATCGAATGTATATAACAGTTTTTATTTTTCCCTACGCAACCGTCGGCAAAAAAATCGTAAACTTGTTACGTTATCTGGTATCTCTAACTCGCTTAAAAAATCTCCAGTGGCTGATGCTATTTCCGTGGCTCCTCTGCCTGCTTGGTCCTCATTCCAAGTGTAAAAACAGGGTCATTGCATTTCAAATCTATATGCACAGGTTATAAAATGACAACTGACGCATATAATAATAATAATAATAATAATAGAATTTATTGACAACTACTACATTTCAAATGCATTGTCAAAAAGACTATATCACCCGTGAGTGCTCTTCCTATAGCCTTGCCTTTTGGGTTGATCTTCGCCCTGCCGTAGATTAATTAATTCTTAGTCAATGATGTTCATTCTGGACCATTAATTTCACAAGAAATTTTGATTTTTGACGAAATTATTTAGGCACTGCTAATTTTGATGTTGCTTGAGGGTAATTTTGGCAAAGGCTGTACCTGTTGCATGTCAAAACAATATGAAAGAGAATTTGCCAAATTTTCCTTCATAAATAAATTAAACTGTTTAGCTCTTAGTTTATGGATACGTAGATCCGTCAAAATAGCTAAAACTGGTTTATTTTCCTTCTTGTGTCTTTGTAGTTTACGTTTCAACCTAAAACAAAAACTGCATACATCGGTAGCTGGCGTACCAAATCCAATATTGAAATAGGAGCGAAATATTTTATAAAAATAACCATAGTTGACTTTCATATCCGCATTTTGTTCATTATACATTTTACACAACTTAGCAACACTTAGCACGACTGAACACTCGTAAAATAAAACCCTAACCTAGCAAGCATAGAGCAAGGAAGTGTCTCCATCACCGATCAGGCCGTGAAAAATATTTGTTAACGTTAACATTATCGGATAACTGATTTCACTGATTCGGGCGGAATTTGTAAAATAACAAAAAAGCTATGCTATTTTATATGTAAAGATATTAATATTGTTTGACTGAACCAGAAAAAACGATAACTAGTTCGTAGACATTGCAATTTGAAAAAAGAATTTTTTTTTGAGATATTGGGTTTTGAAAATAAGTTCCACATTTGGTATCACTTTAATCAAACATTATTTTACTAGAATCGTGTTTTTTTTTATTACTATAAGCTGTTCAGAAATATTTGAAATCATATTAGAGTAAAAAACGCGTTTTGTGGATTTTTCTAATCTATTTTCGTACTTCCTTTAAAATATAAATTACTCCACACGTTTAAAAATTCCCGGCAACAGCTTTACAAGATGGCAGTGAGGCTTGAAGGTAATTTAAAACGGACTACAAAAGAACAAAGGGTTTAGCGAGCTCGTCCTTACTCATTGTATACAGTGGCTATAATTTTAAAATGAAAACCCGGTATACAAGTAGGCAAGTGACACAATGCAATATATAAAAGTTGTGTTATTATAACATTTAAAATAAGTCTAAATACCTATGTCTGTTCTGAAATTGACACCATTTTCTCTTTTTTAATACACTGAGAAAAATGGGCTAAGTAAACTGTTTACTTGATAAAAAATTATTTAAAATAGATAAAGTTTTACTTGGAACTATTCTCGTTAATTAATACCAGCAACTAAACCCAGTTTCCTGAATGCAAGTTGTTACTGTAAATAGTGCTTTTATTAACGGCTATTACACAGCGTACCTGACGAATTTGTGGTAAGTAACGTATTACTTATGACTAGAGCACATGGTTAGTAGAAGTAACAGCAATGCTGATCGCTATTAAACTGATGTATTTTCTGAAATATGTAACAACTTGCCACAACTATATTTATTTGAGCTTTGCTGCAATGCGGCGGAGTAATAAAATAGTCCCCGAGATTGCTACACGCGCAAGCGCGGGCTAGCGTCAAGTAAGAGACGGATGTGTGAAAAGGTTGTCCAAAAAGAGTGGCCAAGGAGTACGGCCATTGTAGGCCAGTTGGAACGCAAATATATTAAAAATACCGGGTGGGTTAACTCAAGGCCGCATCCGTGTAAAGAATCCCAGCGAAAGAAGAAGTACCGAGCCTATAAACAATCGGATGTTTCAAGATTGCAGTTTTAAACCACGTGGTGAGATATTTAAATTCCCCATCATTGTGATGATATCTGCGCCCGCTGGTGAAGTTAAAGTGTGGATGCCGTCGCTAGTGATCCGACAGTCCAAGTGCTATCTGCAGTTAGGGATACCGCGACGAAGAAGCCGTTTTCGAGGCGATCACCGAACATCGTACGCCGACAGAGGATCAACTCGCCGAGACAACGCCCAGTGCAAAGAACCAACAGAAACCGGCAATTTACCGCCTAGGTATATTATTTCTTTGTTTATTATTTGTTGTAACTTCAAAGCCATATTTCTTTGTCCTTTGTTTAGATTTCAATACTTTCAATAACTAAATAACTTTTCAAGGGGGCCCCATTTACCTTATCTTTTATTACTGCTTTGTTCATTTTTTTCATTATTAAGGAATATATATGAGTCATTACGTTGTAAATTGTTTTAAAAAAAACTGTTGTTAAAGTGAAACCAATATCTTTCATTCAATTCAGGTAGTCACTCTGTTTGTCCAATACAAAATAAAACTATTACTAATAATACTGCTTTTTATTTAAATTTATATTAAATATTCACTAAACTTCCTCGCTTCCTGCACTACCTATAAGTTGAACAACAAATTTAAGGTAAGTATATTGTATATTTATAGCAAACCATTACCTTTTATATATCAGGTATTTAGTGAACGTGCATTAATGATACTGTTTCCTTATCACAAGTAATCCAAATGGCTTGCATTAATTGAGGTTAATAATGAAGTGTGATAGCCATATAGAATAGTTCACTCAAACAATACTTGTTTGACATGAGTAAATCTTTTACTTACCGCAACTGCACATATTCTTTGGTTTACTACTTCAGTTTAATTATCATAAGTAACTTCACAAGTTACCGGTATGAAGCAGACCGTAAGTAACTTAGATTGCTTGTTGTTAGTATCAGTGTTTAGGATCTCTTTTTTACTAGTGCTAAGTAATCTGTGCTTTTGTCCCCTATCCAGCTGAACTTTTTACTTACGATAATAGTATTTTTATTTATGATTATTAATTTTTTTTCTTAGTGTATAAATCATTACTAAAATGTTTCTCCTATAAAAGTTTCCTTCTTTAATTGAAATTATTATAGCTATCATATCGACGACTAATGGTTTTGTATTCTATGTTTTAGGTATTGTTTCGTTTGTCCTCTGTACACCCCATCACAATCACAACAAGGAACGGAATAAATTAAGTGAGAGGTTTTTTTTTAAATCGAGTTGTGAATTTTAGTTTAATGAAACACCATTTTAAATTATTGCTATTTCTATGTGCTATAATTTTAGATAGTTTTAATATTGAATTACTTTTTCTGATAAATTTTTATCGTAGGGAATTGTAATAAACTCTGTATTATTATTTAACTTTGTTGTATTAGTTTGATTTATATTTGTATTATATTTGGCTGAATAACAAACTCCAACAATCAGTTTACCTTATAAATGTCTTCTATTAGCAATAACCTTGTTCGAGTGACATAGATGAAGCATAGGATAGAATCGTTCTGGAAATTAAAAACATTTGGTTCGTTTCTTGAAGGGTAAGTCATTTAAGAAGTTCACTTACCTTGGTCATCAATATGTTCCCCAAATAACAAATATAGAACAAAATCAAAGCATACAAGAGGGTCATTATAAGGAACGGACTTGTAGATTGTGTCGTGTCGAATAAATCACCCTTCATGATTCTGATAAGTGTAATAAACAACGCGATGTTTAAAGTCAGTATAACGAGTATAAAATATAGGAGGAAGTTGAAAGATATAAAGTTATTCACGGTATTGAGCATCTGAAGACAGGAAAACTGTAGGCCTATACATACATCCAAATCTTTTTTCAGCGAGAAGGCGTTGCTCAAGTGCAAACTTCTATTGGCCGTCAAGCAATTTAAAGTGGCCTTTAATTTCGTGTGATGGATGTTTAATCCTATCGAAAGCAGATTTATGATCAGCAGCATTCCTAAAGTCTGTTGCATGAAACTATAGGTGCTGAAGAGGGTTACGATATGGAAACGTGAACAAGATTTGAATATACCGCAAATTATTGATGAACAGATCGAGAAGAGCGTGTAGAAATCGGCTAGAAAACGCATCATCGGGAACCTTTTCAAAATGTCAATTTCCGAGGTGGCAGCAACCAATTCTGATACAAGATTTTGACCGTCTTCTAACACTTTAGTGAAAGATTCGTTCTTTTTTCCCACCACTATTAGTGTTAATGAATTTCCAAACGCAAATGAGAAATATGCTATCGCCTCCAAATTTTCCAACTCCCAAAATCTGATGTTTCCGTTGAATGAAATCCGTATTTCATAAACCGCTTCTACTAACAAGAGAGATCCCAAGAGCATCGATAGGAACGCTGATAAAAGCGACGGACGAAAAATGCACATTTTCCTTTCACCGTGAGTGCATTTGAATTTAGATGAAACGCCGCAAATCGTACCGAAGGTTATGAAAATCTTCAAGACACAACTCAAACATGGCCGTTGGACCGCGGTGTGATAATATTTTACTTTACTGAACCACATCGTCTTTAAAGTAATAGTGTCAAACGAACACTACGTAATTATAGGCGATATTAAGGTATTTATGTATGAAATGATTGCTTCCGTTAATTTTCGAATTAAATATGAATAGGGCCTGATGCAAGATCAATATTTGCTTCTAATTGCATGTGGTTAAAATATTAAATTGGGAAATAAATGAGCATGAGATAATTAATGAATAATGGCTTAACGGAGTTGTGGTTCGAAGTATATGTAACAAATAATTTTAGTGTAATAAATTTAGTATGCTTATTATATCTTCTATGGTGTTATCATTTAAAGTGAAAATGTCCATGCTTACATAGATTTTCAATATAGTTTCTGTCAATCATAGACCAATGACATTAAATTTCTTTCTGTTTTAAAAAAAACGTATTTGTGTTGTATTTTTTAATCGGTACTGATGTATGCTTACTTGCGGCTTTATTCAGTTATATCGCGTTTATACAGGGTGTTAGTTAAACATGCGGCAAAAATTCAAGGGGTTATTCCTTGGCCTATTCTAAGAATATTTTGTCTTATGATGATTTTTGAAAAACCTCTTTGTTTCAAAGATACAGGGCGAACAAGATTTGCGACAGTAACAACATTTTATTATCAAAAAGTACATGTAAAGTTACTGAATCTACAATAAATGTTCGAAATGGCTTCCTCCAGTCTGGATACAAGTACTTAATCTTCTCGTCATTGACTGTCGAACTCTTTCAAACCCATCAGGGTCGTTTCTAATTGAGTTACACCCAGCAATTATCCGATTTCGTAAATCGTCCAAATTCTCCACTGGAGTAGCGTAAACTATTGACTTCAGAGATCCCCAGAAGAAATAATCTAGGGGTTTAAATCTGAGGATCGAGCAGGCATGTGTGTGGCCTACCTCTACCAATCTAGCGATCTCTGTATGCTGCTGTTAAAAAATTACGAGCAACCAAACTGAAATGTGGTGGTGCGCCATCGTGCATAAACCACATTGCAATTCTGTCGCGTATGGTACATCCTCCAGAAACTCAGGCAGCGTTACTTCCAAAAGGTTGTGGTACAGTAGGTCTTCCAGGTAGAAATACCGGGAAATTAGATAGTCACCCACAATTCCTACCCAAACATTCAACGAGAACTGATGTTGAAACCGATCTTCAAACAGCTCATGCGAATTTTCATCTGCTCACACATGATTATTATGAAAATTCCTTATTGCATTTCTTGAGAAACTATGGCTTCATCGGTAAAAAGAATCTGTGTCAGGAATAGAGGGATGCGAACTAATGTTTGCAATATCCATTGCCATAATGCAATATACGTGGAGGAAAATCAGCAGGTAGTAGTGCCTGAACGCGTTGAATGTGGTATGGACACATCAAATTGTCCTTAAGAATTTTCCAAACTGTCCAATGACTTACATTCGAAGCCTTTGCAATTTTTCGCTTAGAACTACCAAGATCTTCTTCTATCATCTCCAGCACATTCTGTTCCAATTGTACCGTTCTTGCAGTCATTGATCTTCCTGGCCCTCCACTTCGTTTCATTGAGCCTGTTTCACGAAGACGTCGATGAATGTTTTCGAAGATTTTTTGGTCGGGGACTTTACGGGCAGGAAATCGTTCAATGTACTGTCGTCTAGCTACTAATGAGTTGCCATCAGCAAGTTCATACATGAAATGCATGTCAGACATCTCGGCGTTCGTTTACATCATGATAGAAGATTTCACTAACTATTAAAGACACATCAAACAGCCAAATGTCACTCAATCTGAACAAATGCGACCGATGAGACGTATTCAAATGAAATCCACTACTAGATAAAACAGCCGTTTCATGTGATCGAGATCGGAAAAATAACAACGCATTGTAAACAATTTTTTGTACTTGATAAACTCATTGGCGTACATCATACTTTTATTTACATTAATAATTTCAACGAATATCGAATATGGTTATCGCAAATTTTGTTCGCCCTCTGTATCTTCGAAACAAAGGGGTTTTCAAAAATCGTCATAGCGCAAATATTCTTAAAATAAGCCAAGGAATAACCCCTTGAATTTTTACCGCATGTTTACTTAACACCCTGTATATTAAACTGACTTGAAAATTAATGGAAAATTGATTGGATTTATTTAAAAATAATTATCTACATCCTACATAAAGCATGACCAATGTTTAGTATGAATTATGAATGAAAAGGGCTTTGCGTAACGGGTTAATTTAGCATAAGCAAAGATATAGGCTGCTATTTAAAAAAAATCAAGTTACCTTGGGCTCAAGTTAAGCAAATGTTCGAGACTATTGTGGACACCTGTATACAATTTTATCGATTTTAATTTCACTGTTGTACCAAGCTAAGTGTGTATGTATGATATCTAAAACAAATGCATACACAAACTACGCCGCCTTAACCGAAAGCTTTCAACAGCGGCTTTTTACAAAAGCGTAAGTAACACCGTTATATTACAGATAGCCATATAGTAGCTTATATAAAATCATGTTATATTTCTTTGTAGAATTTAAAAATGGAATAATATGTGGGATGTTGCATTTAAAATAACGGAGTAAGTATGCGTTTTCCTACTTTTGGAACAGCCTGTATAGTCAAAAATATTTTTAGGTTATGCAGCATTTAATTCTGTAAACGTTTTGTAGAAAATACTTTTTTCTAAAATCAAAAATGGAGCTGTAATCAAAGACCCAGTCTTGGATGGGACACCTGTACATTTTATTTCTTATATTTAATATGATAGGTGTTTACAATATCTCCCGCAAAAAAAAAAAAAACATCATCTCTTTAGATGATTAAATATAAGATATAAAATGTACAAATTCTGAAAATTATTTTGACATTTAATCCTTTCAATCCTCCTCCTTAGAGAGAAAGCTATCAATTTAATCAATTAGCAACTACCGCGGTTATTTTATTCTTTGAGTGTACTTCGTAGGTGCTTTTACTTTATAGGCCTGATGTTTAGGGCCCTCCCAGCTGCAATAAAGATGGAGTTATTGCAGCTGGGAGGGCCCTATAAGCGAAGCTCACAGTAGGTTAGAATTGAGAGTAAGAGATTCAGGGTTTTGCGTTTTTAGGGCTGATCGTAAAAGAGGCGTTACATCAGTTGTAGAGCAGTTTGACTGTAGAGAAGCTTAAAAATTGTGTTGAAATAAAACGAGAATTATTTTAATATCTCCGTGTATTTATCCTAATAAAGTTATAATATAAAGTACATATATAAAACTTAGACACATTTTCCACTTCTACAATAACATACAATAAGATTGAAACTTTTACAAACACATCAAGATCTAGCTTCAGGATAAATAAAATTGAACTGCAACTATAGTGTAAGTGACTCCCACATACCAGGACTAGAAAATAAAGCAAATTACATTCAAAGATGCTAACATGATTCTCGAAGAAACTTACAGTGGCATACAATTTATTGGACAATATAAAAATATTTAATATTGTAAATTGTACGGGATGGTACTGCAAAATCTTCAGAAGGTGCTCCACCTTAAATATACAAACAAAAAGGTGAAAAGATCAGGTAGGTACTCAATATAATATTTAACTGAGGAATGTGAACTTTGAACAATTAATTTCTTTAATTGGAATAAAATACCTAGAAGGAAATGCACTGCAGCGACATGATTTTTGTAACCACGCGACATTTTAATAAAATGTATCAAGGATGTTTATGTTTCATGTTGTAATGAGCGCCAATTTTTAAATTGGCATAGCGGAAGAAAGAATTACGTACGATGTTCCAAAGAGGAACGACAGAGGGCAGTACCGGGTCGAAGATTCGTGATTATTCTCCTGAATCTGGAAGCGCGCCCTAGATGTGTCTGGAAGGATCTCGTAGTCTCGCGCCAGATATAAATAACGCGTGGGGATTGGCCGGGCTAGAGTCAGTGTTGTTCCGAAGCGTACTATTGTACTATTTTAGTACAATTGAATAAAACGTAGTACAATAGTACCTCATTAAAGCATTTAGTACAATATTTTCAATTAATTAATCCTTTGTAATTATTCAAAAAAAAATACTTTCAACTGATGTAAGGGAATAGGTGGCGGTAACAAAGAAATCTGATTCTGTGATGATGGCAGATCATATCAAATTACAGAAACCTGTATTAAACAAAATAGTACAATTTATTGGAAGAAAATAGTACCATCTGTAGCCAATCTCAATACATTGTTTAAAAGCATTACAACACTGGCCAGAGTACACCGAATAAGGACAAGAGAGGAGTTATAGCGGACCAGATTTCTAAACCTAACTTCACACAAACAACAGCTTCCCAAAATGGCAGTTTGTTATTGTTTACGTTCGTATCTACACAAATTAGTTTACTCCTCCGTTTAATCTATATGATTTACTTGTTTTATTTATTTATTTTACGTATTTTATTAGTTTTGAATTACCCCTGCAGTTTTAAAAACATTTAATGAACTATGATATTCTGGTGTAAAAGGTAAGATCGGTGGCTAGTGGCCATAACATTTACATACTTTCTTATATATTATATTGTTAGGTTTAAGTGAAATAACTCAAATAATCGTGAAAGAAGATACCAATGGGTATCATGTTGTAGTGCCAGTCACTCTCGCAAGATAAATTTTGATGCTAACGATGGTCGCAGTTTCTTGGGATTTCCGAATGAATCTAATATATATGACACGACAAGAATTAAGAAAGTACATTAATAAGAAGAACTATTATCGTTGTGCAGAGATTCCTAGGTCACTATTTATCGCAATAACTAACCTAATTCATTTTATGTTCACTTTTTAAAATAATGTGATTTTGGTTTGAACTGCATTATACTGGTATAAATTTTAATCGCATTTATTCACATTATAGACAATTCGATATTATATAGTCTACGTCTGAACTCTATCCACTTGTGTACCCCCGGACATTATTGTTGACAAATCAGTGCAGGGTTGGATGTTAGAAATGAAGTAGTCGAATAGAAAGGAACAATCTTTGTATGGCATAGAACGATATAGTCATAACTCTTGAACCCCTAATTAAAAGTTATTGTGTATTCGTGTCAGAAATTTGAAAGTCCCTTCCACCGATGCTGTTGCATTTTTATTAATTTATTTGAGAAAGAACCACAACATATTTATTCCTGAAAGAATCTTTTACACTATAAAAATATAAACAAAGATTTATTTCACAAGAAGGAAAGAATATGAACATAATTATCGTAAAACCCTTGCAAATATATGTATCACTTAATCAAACATTATTTTACTGGAATCGTATTTTTTATTACTATAAACTGTTCATGAATATTTGCAACAAAATCAGAATAAAAAACGCATAAATTTGTGTATTTTTTTTAATCTATTTTTCTACTTCCTTTAAAATATAAATTATTCTACACGTTTGAAAATTCCCGGCAACAGCTTTACAAAATGGCAGCTGGGCTTGAAGGTCATTCAAAACGGACTACTCAAGAACAATGGATTTTTGCGAACATGTCGTTACTGTAATATACTGTGGCCGGGCAGTCAGTCAGTGGATACAAGTTGAATTGTGCAGATAAGCAAATAGCGAGTGGAAATAAATACGAGCGAATTAGTACGTGTGATATAAATATCGGTGCAAATAAATCGTTGACATAAACTAAGACATTAGTAATTAAGTGATTTAATTAATACGTGATTTTTAATAGTAAGTAGTGAGTAATTTAATTTTAGTGTTTATTTTGATCTTATTTAATAGATTTTAACTAGTTCGTAAGTGGGCTAATAAATCAAATTAATTTAAATATATGAGCTGTGTATTTTTGTAAACCCCGACAACGTTTTAAGAGTAGAAAAACGTTACATTGGTGTCAGGTATGGGGTATTTGGCGATATATTCGTGATATAAACCTTATTAGTGGGGCTAATAGTGTATAATTAGAGACCATGGCAGCGAAATACTGTAAATGAGTGGACTTGAAAGTGATGGACCTAAAAGGGAATTAGAAGAAAGAGATGAAGATACAGTGGGAAGAAGCCCGAGCTTCAGTTGAGATTGAGAAGAGCAATAGAAGCAGCTGGTGAAGATCCCGAAACATATTTGTTTGACGTGTCTGGCGGCAATAGCGAACTTCTAGCGAAACTTGAAAACATGGAAAAGAAAAATATAGAAAATTCTCGCAACTTAGAAGAAAAAGTAACAGAAAATTCTATAGGCTTAAGAAAAGAACTTCTAGAAAATTCTAGAAAACTGGAAGAAAAAATTGAAAACAGAGGAGAAAGTTATAGAAAATTCTCTGAATTTAAAAGAGGAACTAATGGGAAAATTGGTTGAAAATTTTACGCAGGTTAATGAGAAAATCAAGAATATTGAAGAAGAGCTGAAAGGAATCGAAGAAAAATTCCAAGAAGAATTGGACGGTCGCATGAAGATGCTAGAAGAACAAATTCATTCTGGAGCTATACCGAAGACGGAAGAGAAACTGGAAATTCTACCAATACGGAAAACAGTCAGATGGAACTAAGAAATATAGTGCCCATCTGTACGGTTCAAGGTAAATGTGACCTGCCTACCTTCGATGGAAAGACGCCCTTAGAAGATTGTATGACGTTGCTGGATATAACGGCTACGGTATATGGCTGGACGGAAGCTACCAAAGCAGTCATGCTATAAATAGCTCTGCGCGGCGATGCACAATCGATATGTATAATATAAATAAAAAAAATAAATGACCTTGCCATATTTAATCTTTAAATCGCAATTGTAATAATGGCCCTTAGCAATAAATGACATAATAAATTACTGCAAACTGAGATGAACTGATTCTAAACTTTGTAAAATTAATAAAATGCAGGGAGAGGGGATAGTGGCAGGAGTTGGCCTGTGATTGGCCCCACCAATCAATATTGTCACGAGTCGCCACTGAATTTGTTATACAGCATCGTTTTGGGCAATAATGTTAAAAATGTTTTTTTTTTAATATCTGTCATAATTTCGGAGATATTCCTAAGAAATGTTAAACTGCGCAAACTTTGGAGCAGACTGTACCCCTAAATTGGACAATTGGGCAGAAAAAAATATGCGTAGTGTTTCTACCATGATACTCTTTCAGTCTGTAGAGTTTCATAAGATCGAGATTTGACAGTTGCTGGTGTTCTCTTGTTAGCGTATACCTTCTCAAATTCCTTGCCTAGGATTTTCCGCGTTCGAATACTGTGGAGGAAAGACAACATTGATTGATCCTAAAAAGCGTTTAACATTTATCTGTCGATCGAAGTTTCTATCAACCATTTAGCTTACCAGTAGCAAAAAATCATGAGCTATCCAAGTAATGTAACTCGAGAGAAAAGCATTGCAGAGGGTCATCAAAGCATAGGCGTTCGAATCCTCCTTCTCTAGTTGCAGTATTACTATTTCCAAAACATTTATGATTATCGTAAAAGTCATGGCGCAGTACACCAATAAGATAGCAATTATGTACAGGTAAATAGCAGAAAAGGCAAAATGGTTCGTATGTGTCATACTATCATAGCATAAACGTCTAATATGAATTATTGATTTTAAATCCTCTTCTATACAAGAAGCACCACCTAAGTAGCGGTATTCTAAATTAGCCTGCAGAAGAATTTTTCTCGTTCTAGCATAGCACAACCTCAGGCATGTCCTCAAGTTATTGAACAATACTGTTAGGCATATTTCCGTGTATAGGAAAACGAACGTTTGAAACATCGTTATCACAGCGAATCTATCGCCAGTGCAATATCTGTAGGTACCTCCAGCTCCAGCAAATACCACGGAAAATACGGAATAACAATCTGATTCTAGTGCTAAAATAGTGCACTCTTTGATAATCACATCTTCGCTAGTTATAGTTTTCAAACGGTTGAAAGCTTCTCGCCAACTTAAGTGTAACTTCTCGCAAAATTTATAATTATTCGTTAGCGTTATGACCACCAGACCGGGACACAGACCAAACGCCAGATCGCCTACTGCCATCATGTTCGAAACATCCCAAAATCGCAGCTGCAGATCGAATGAAACGTGAAATTTATAAACGGTTGCCATCAGCAAAAGGGTACCGGTTAAATAGGAGGCGAATACGCCAAAAGTGGAAACTTTAAAAGTACTGATGCAAGTTTGATTGTGACTGCATTGGGCGGAGATTGGCGAACCGACGAATTTTATAATCCTAAAATAGAATCGATACGTACAATTTAGACAAAGTTTGCTAGTTCGTTTGCGATAATATTCTAGCATCATGTCTTTATGGTTATAAGTTACAATAATGTTAGAATAACTACAGCGTTTTTCTTAAACGAGGTATGTATACAGGCCTACATGTACTTTTAATATGAATTAAATATTAGTGAAGAAATCAATATTACTGCTAATTATGTTTCCATTATGATCGAAGATAAAATAAAAAATTCACTATCAGAATAGACTTTAATATCTACATACGTACTGCTGTGTACTGATTGACTTGAAAATGCAAAATGAAAATTAAATTAGCTAGCTCAACGGATAAAATCTTTTTAAAGGGCGCAAAAGAACAATTAATCTTAGAGTTACCCTCGCGAATTAAAACTTGAATCTACCCGTACAGTATTTTACACTTCAAATACATAGCAGATACATAAAACTTGAAATATTGCTACATAGCAGATACATAGCTGTTCATACCGATTATGTATTAAATACGTATTTAATACCGATAAATGTCCGCGATTGGTACGTATCTGGAACGTAATTTACCTTACATACCAGATACGTGTTCAATACGTAAATTATATATTTGATACGTATCTCTAATATTGCAAATACGTATCTAAAATGTATAAAGAATATCCCACATTTATTTTCTCACGTATTTACTCGGAAACTAATGGAGATAAAGAGTTGCAGTAAAATCCAGTGGAAATGGGACGATGTAGTACATAAACTTCTGTCATTAGAACTCTCCCCATATAAATAGCCGCTTTCCCTCTCTTCCACTTTATTTTTTTTAAATTGTACCCCATTTTTCCAGCAAGTAACAGGCTATTTATACGAAGGGTGTTATAATGGCAGAATTTTACGTACAATATCGTCCCAGTTCCAATTAATGGATTATTGCAACTTTTTGTGTCCATTAGGTTCCGAGTAAATACGTGGGAAAATAAATGTGGAACACTCTGTATGTAGGTTATTTATTCAAACACATGCAGAGCGTTTTCCTGCAGGCTATCCAAACATAGTATTACACAGAGTATCTTTTTTCAACACCAATTAAAAACAAAGATAGTATGATTCTCTGTGTTGATTGCTGGAAAAAATATATATCCAAAACTAAACAAGATATCAACTTATTATTTTCTTATTAACTTATATATTTTTAATATATTTAATAGATTTTATAAAAAATATATATAACATGTATATTTTTTATAAAACATATATTTCGATATAACATTTTTAATGGTACACATATTATAGTTATATTTTATAGTAGTATTTTAATATCACTTCATCACTCTTGATGTTGAACAGTATGATTAGTTTGGTTTTTCTCTTTGTCTCTGAAACAATCAGAAATCGATGTTTAATATGTGTAATATTATTAATTATAGAAATATAAAAGGTAAAAAAGGAAGACGTTTCTATTAATATATTATCACAAGGAATCTTTCAAATCTTTTAACATTTATTTAAATATTATTTGGATAAAAAACAATACAATTAATCCAATGAAGACTGTTTAGAAAATTACATTTAAAAAAGCACGTCATAATTCGACTTTTATAATATTGATATTTAGAAAAATTAATATAATTTACTCACGCAATTCTATGAAGACGTGTAGGAACTTGAGCAATTAATCATGAGTTTTGTAATCATTTCTTTGGTTGAATTTATATCGTGCAATCGAACAACAGCTACAAATATAGAAAAGTATTTATAATACTATACATAGAATACTATGAACATTTTACAACTTACCTAATATAATTAAATTAAGGATTTTGAAATTTCGAAATGTTTTTTTTCCCTTGAGCTCCTTTCCAACTATATGCTATGACTATATGATGTTAATATGTCATCCTTCATCAATGCTTTGAAAATGTTTTTTATTACATCCTGTAGATTTGTCCCACCTTTCAATTTCAAAAAGTCTGTCTACAATAATTTGAGATATGTAAATTATTAATATAAAATGAAATCTGTAAATATGTGAATATGAAAAATTAACCTAAAAAAAAACACATTCATAATCAAATACGCATTAATATTGTACAGTTACAATCGTATGGAAATTCTAATCATTACAAATCCAAAATTAACCTTTGACTCACATAAATTATTTTTCACATATATAATAACTATTTTAATATCGGATCACCGGCGATTACAACTATCAATTTTTTTTAGGTTAATGATGCTACTGGATACTACTTGATACTACGGTGACTACGCTAAATGCACCAAGCACCAACGAATGATGGCGGATTAATTCATTTTGTCCAATATGTATCAACTACATGTTTGATCTTTAATATATTTATATAATATGGGCAATATACCTGCTATGTATTTTCACTTGAATACATCAAACATATTACATTAATTACATATTTAACACGTTATATTTCATACGTAATAAAATGTAATGTAAATGCAATATTGTTACGTATTTAATATGTAATTGCAATGAAAGGTGCTGTATGGGTAACCACGACTAATAAATTGTAGGTGAAAGAAATCTGACTTTCTTATATACCCCAAAAAATTGAAAAGGTTTAATTAAAATAATACAACAGAATTTTTAATCCAAAGTTGCTAAGTAACAATCAAAATTAATTCAAAAAAAAGAGGTTAATTACAATTTGCAGAAAAAAAAAACCGTGAACTGTTTAAATTTAAAAACTGCACTTGATTCTAAATTACAATAGGACAATGCTATTTCCTATATCAAATTAACACTTTTTTTTTTGGCGCCTACGGGAACTAGCCCATACGCCGCAGTTTAATGACTACAATTAAAATTACTGTAGATGTAAAACTTTTTGTAGTTAATACTGACAGGTTGTTAATTAAGAGATTTTCTAATGTACAAACAAGCACACAATTCCGATCATATGTCTGATAAAAGGTTACTCTGATACTTAGTATTCGCATCAGTTAAACAACTAAGTTAACCTAAATGTAGAATGTGGAGTTAATTCAGCGAAAAGCAGGGACACACATTTCACATCTCGGGCCTATCGAGATGACTAAACAGTAAGACACAAAAACTCGGCCAACGGATAATAGGTGAACCCACATAGGTGTAAGTAGGATGGGAGTATGCCACATCCACCCCTTAAATTCTAATATTCATTTTAATTAAGATAGAGATTAATAAATTATCAATACTTTTCCTATTCATGTAAAGTAATGTAATAATACTGGATGGTAAGGGAATACGTTCTTCAACTAACTTATGAATGAATTGATTAATTATACTTGTATGATTTTGACATCCAAAAAATATATGATTTAAATTTGCATTCTCATTGCCACAATTACTACATGCAGGTGAGTCTATGATTTTAATTCGAGTTAGGTGCGCAGGATATTGTCCGTGCCCAAACTTAAGTCTAGCAATTGTTGAGCGGTAAAACCGGGTTATATTAGATTCAATATACCAAGAATTGTTCTTCATCGAAGCCTGTATATATGCATATTGGGTCATGTGCTGAGAATAACTATCTTTCCAATACGAGTCCCACCTTCGCTATAATATTTGATCTTTTGTAATAGACATTATTTCTCCCATACTCAATACGGATTTATACATGACGCCTTCAGTACCACTCCTCTTAGCTAAACGATCTACTACTTCATTTGGTTCAATATAGACATGACTTTTTATCCAGTATATAGCAGTTTGGACTAATCTTGTTCTTAATTCAATTAATATATTTATAATGTCTAAAATTATTGGGTACATTTTTGAAATAGGATCTCGTTTTCTTATTGCATATATGACACTTGTGGAATCCGTCATGATCGCTATATGTGAATTTCCAGAATCTCTACCATATTTTAAAGCTTCCAACACTGCAATTGCTTCAGCCGTAAATATCGATGCGCTTGAATCTAAACGGAACATTTTATATATTTGATTGTTAAAATCATAAAAGGCACATCCACATTTTTCCTTATCCTTGGAACCATCAGTAAAAATAATAAGCGCTCTTGGGATTTTATTGAGAATAGATAAAAATAATTGTTGATCATGCTCTACTTGTCCAGAGTATGGTGGTATTTCAATGGAATCATTCAGAATATAAGTGTAATAATCAAAATTTTCAGTCATAGAGACATATAGTCGATCTTCATATTTGGAAGTAAATCGAAAGCTCTCCACTATTATAGGTGATTCCTTTTTAAGCCAATATTTTTCCGTTAGATCTAATAAAGATAAGTGATTAATTTTCTTTAATAGATGATCTCCGTATTGTGATCTTAATTTCCAAATGTATTTAAAAGCGATAAATAGTCTTCGTAGGTGGAGTGGTGGTTCAAGAGCTTAATTAACACTTTAAAATATAATGAGAGAATTAAAACTAAAATCTATCTTCCTGCACGAAAATAATAAATGATCTTATATCTATAATATGTATACATCAATATAATAACAATTATTAAAAAGCGAATTCCTTGATGGACAGAATAAAAGACAATTTATGCGAGTTAAATTACGATATCAAAATGAAATACAAAATGGCAGCAAAAATTTAAAAATACAAGTACTCACACTAACGTCTACCAAGGAACTGCCTCACAAAATGCTACAATCGTTTTGCTACAGAAAACCTCGCAGACGCACAAACAATACGCCAACATACAAAAGACAAATCACTGAATTGAATTAATTTAAAAACTCTGAACACTTAATTAAATAAATTATACAATTAATTCTTTACCTAAATTAGTAGATAAGATTAGCCGATCCTAGACCAAATCCTCCTCCTCACTACATTTTCAGAGTTAGCTGTGAAAGCGAGAAATGACGCCCCACCACTTTCATAGTTCCAACCGAGGCCACCGAGATTGGCGAGAGGGCCTGGTAGTAGCGCGCGTAATACAGGGCGTTGTTAATGTACAGGGTGTGAGTTTTTTATTGTACTGTATACAGAGTGTGATTCTTTATATTTGGTGTCTTTATACAGGGTGGTGAGTTTAACGAGTGTGACTTTATACAGTGTGTGAGTTTAGAGTGTGACTTTATACAGGGTGTGAGTGTAGAGCGGTGGAAATGAAGGCTGGGTTGAATGAATATTTGCCTGCAACTATATTGTGCTTCCTTTTTACATGTATTTGAATGGAATATTGTTACACTAACTTGCTCAATAATAAGAATTCATTGGCTATAAATATAAAGAGACACAACATTCCACATTTCTACGACAATTTTTCTAACACGTTTGAATTCGGTACGTGTAAACAAAATATAAAATTGACTAGTTGTTTCAACTGTAAATGTACCCTGACGACCGCCTGTAGAATACCTTGTATCACGAGGTAAAACTTCAAAAATCACAATTTTCAAAGTTAGGTTCGGCCTAGATTTTACAAATGACGATCACCAACCTCCCCTGCAGAGTAACTCTTCAAGTTCTTCCGAACACCCACCCCCAGCGGCTTGATCGTGCCGCTCTTATTCAGAGATGAAGGGTACAGAACCTCAGGTTCACACCCTAGTTGAGATGTAGGTTCACCGTTTTTCACACAACTGTAATGGTAGTGTCTGTGACAATGGTAGTAAAGTAGTAACTTCTTCTTCATCGCCAACAACAACAAGCAAATTCCCAGCAACTTTTCCCGCAGGATTTACTGGACAAGTAGTTAGAAGATATGAATGGAAGATATCAAGAAAGAAAAGTAGATTAATAAATGAGGGTGACATATATCCACTAAATCGCACTCAAATTACATATCTACCGGTTTAAGTTCAGCCAGGGGGTTCCTACCAGTGGTGAAAATATTCTAGTGAAAAAGTGAAAAATCATCTGTCTTTCACACCCTGGAGTGGAGTGAGTTTCTAAAGTGTCAAGAAAAATTAAGAAACACATAACGTCAACTAGGACTGGAATGCGAGAGATGTCATGCGATGATTGTAATTGCAGACCGATTGTAATTGATGTAGCCGAGCTGTACAACTGAAATTTTCTTACATAAAGACAAATATTCCTCGTCAGAAGATGCAGCCTGTCATGCGAATATGTACTGTTGATGTGAAACCATAATGTCGGAAGTGAATATTGATACAAGTTGCCGCTCAACAACTAATAAAATGGATGAACGCTGTAACGAATAAGGCTGCGGAGACTAGAACAACTGAACTTTATATTCTAGCTATAACTCCATCATAAATATAATAGCTCAAAACAAAGATAGTGTTGACAAAACAAAAAATCGTTGAATATGTTGAAGGTTTGCTATTGTGGGAACCTGCTACTTACTACCTCAAGAATATTCACCAATTGTATGCTAGAAATATTAAATTTCATACAAAAATAAACATTATTATGGAAATTTCTCGATACAATGATTCAGCAAAACGAAAAATCAAGACAAATTAGGCAACTTAAAACCCACTCGCGGTAATGTGGGTTGCCACAGCAGCACACATAACAAAGAATGTTGTAATTTTTCAAACAATTATAAAGTTTTGCACAAGTTGTCGAACATACCCAGGTAGCACACAATATTTATAAAACATGTATTTCATATTTTACAAATATTATATGAATGAGAAATATTTCCAACATAAACAACACATTTATATAATATTTGTTTATAACTGTGCATATATATTTAAAAATCATATTTATTATACATAGAAACAATATTTATATCACACATTCCAAACCCAAAATTAGCATTCAACATATAAGCAGTATTTATAAAATATTGCGAGTTTAATATTGATTGTAAAATATTTTTTGAATATCTATTTTATAGTCGTTTTCCAATATCTTATTTTGGTTTTACGAAAATATTTATTTAATATTACTTTATGAGTATGAGTCTAACACCTATATTTATTAAATGTATATTTTATACATATTAAGCACATATAAGTTTTCAAATATATTGTTTTAGTATAAAAAGGAATATACCGCAAATATTAATTAGTTTTGAAGGAAATATATTGGTTACGAAATATATGGGAAATATTCCCATGTATAGCACAAATGAATTTAAATATGAATTAATATTTAACTATACTACATACATGAGAAATATTATCAGGTTTTACTTAACCAACAAAAGTTGTGTTTTGTTACACTTTAGGATTTTCATGTAAAAACAGAGCACAGACTGGGATATTTCGGTTATCTATGGAAAATGTAAATTCATGGCTTCTAAAAACAACATTTTAATCGAATATCTTAAACATAATCTAAATGTGGTTATAAAAATAAAAGTTAATTTTATCCTGAATTAACAAAATAAAATGCATAATTAAATGTATTAAAACATATTATGTATATATTCGTGTTCGTAATATTGAAAGAATTAATAATATATTTTTAAGTAGAACGCATGCACAAAATATACTCTATTTTAACACAAATATCTTTCTTATTATTTTAATTTGAATTTGAACTATTAAACTACTGGCTTTAGGCTTTACAAATTTTTCATCTGCGGTTGTCCAATCCTACTTGCTGTTTTGAGTCACTGTGTTGTGCATATATCGTATCGTAAACAAGCGACAAGCACGCGTGCATCACGTGAGTGGAGTGATGGCCGTGGTAGATGAGAAGCGTGAAAAAAAAACGAAGGAATGTTGAAATTCAAAAGTTTTGTGTAGTTTTGCGCAGTTTTGTGGTCCATGATTGTGGGTTATAAGAAAAGAAGTCGTTGTGAATAAACATTGCACTGGTTATAATCGGCAACTGGTAAGTGTCGTAATTATAAAATGAATAGGTTAAAAACTGTAACAATGCAGGTGTTATACTATGTTTACAAAAATAATATTGCAGGTTAGAGGTATGCCGTCCAACTTGAAATTGTAGAAAAAGTATCATTTAGTCAAACACACTTAAAAATATGAAAAATAGGAGATATGCATAATAAGCAGGAGGTTATATAGCGCAGTAATAGGTGTTTTAAAATGAAAGAAATAGATATTCACACGTGCAGGGGACAGTCGTACGACAATGCTGTTAATATGTCTGGTGTATACTCTGGCCGTCAAACTAAAATAAAAGAAGTGTAATCAACAACAATATACACCACATGTTCGGTGCATTTTCTTAATTTAATGGAGAAAAAGCAGTGATTTCTTTTTTTCTAAAAAAGCAAAGTAAATGATTCGATTCGAATTAAGAATTTTTAAAAACAAAAGCTTTTATTGAACGCAAATTACAAAAAGAAACAAACTATTCTGTGTCTACAATACGACTGAATTAACTATATGTAAAATAAAACAAGTTGGTATTCTTCTTATCAGCTGTACGTGATGATTCGCATTGTTCCCATGGTCATCTCTCAGTACAGCCACAGTACGGCTCATGTTACTAGCATACACCTTTTTACTGAATCTATTCATTGCTGGAGCCTGCTTAATAACAATTTAAAAAAGTCTGCCAATGTGTTACTAAAAAACTGTCTGAAACACGATGGTCGGTTCGTGCAGACGTCTGTTCAAGTTTGAACAAAAAAAAAGTTTAATAATCATAAATAAAAATACAATTATGTAAGTAAAAAGTTCAGCTGGATTGGGGGCAAAAGTACAGATTACTTAACACTAGTAAAAAAGAGATCCTAAACACTGATACTAACAGCAAGCAATCTAAGTTACTTACGGTCTGCCTCATACCGGTAACTTATGAAGTTACTTATGATAATTAAGCTGAAGTAGTAAACCAAACAATATATGCAGTTGCGGTAAGTAAAAGATTTACTCATGTCAAGTAGATATATTGCTATGAGTGAACTATTCTATAATCGCTGTCACACCTTCATTATTAACCTCAATTAATGAAAGCTATTTGGATTACTTGTAAAAGGAAACAGTATCATTAATGCACGTTCACTAAATACCTGACATATAGAAGGTAATGGTTTGCTATAAATATACAATATACTTACCTTAAATTTGTTGTTCAACTCATAGGTAGTGCAGGAAACGAGGAAGTTTAGTGAATATTTAATATAAATTTAAATAAAAAGCAGTATTATTAGTAATAGTTTTTATTTATTACTGTTCAAATATCCAACACTAACTAATTTGTATTGGATTAATAAGTAATAATCTAAATGGGGATCGGACAATGTGTAAGTATTCACAGCTTGTCAAGTACTGAATAAAGTACGGTTTTGTATCGTTGAATAGCATTCCAATTGCGAATAAATAAATGTATCGAAGTGAAGGGGCACAGTTTCGAACACATGCCCTAGTAGCAAAATTTAAATTTTAATTATTTTTAGTAACTTCAACATTGAAACACGAAATTACCAATGATTTTGTATTAGATTACTAGTTACTTTGATGTCTTTCTGTTGAAGTTACTAAAAATAATTGTGGGAAATTTAAATTTTGCTACTACGGCATGGCTTTTTGATATGTTAGTTTATGTTAAAAATTAAAAAGAAACACAAAATCATGTTGTTTCCCTTCCACTCTGGGGGAGTGAGGTGGGGTATCGAGTTCGGCATCATTCAGTGAGCCCCCTACATTATAACAAACCTTATTAAGATCTTTTTTGATTTGATGCAGTGTTTTAGAGATATTCCGTTGTCTCAAAATAAAAAACTCACCCTGTATACCAACGTCATTCACAAAAAAAACTTCGTGTTTATTCTGCGTATGTTTTGTTAGGTATCTTGTGTTTGTAACATCGGTCCTAAATGTATTAAAACCTAGCGTTATCTAACGTTTATCCTAGTGGAAAATATTTCTCATTAAATGAATTCTTTATACTGTGGCGTGAGGGATCGATCTGGCAACTGTGGAATTCGTCAGCTGATATCCTTCACTCTTCAGTAAAAATACTGTAGTCCTTGCGTATCAGCGATATGTTGAATAGAAAAATACTCAATTAATTTAACAATAATTTTTATTTCTCTCTTTCTTAGATATATAGTCATATTCATTACATTATGTATATATTGCAAATTACAGTGTTTTTTTGGCACTTCTTCCCTTATAATAGCATGAGTTGCTTTCATATTTCATATTACACATAAAAAAATAGTAACATCTTACAATAATTCATTAATAGCGTTATCCAACACATTTCAAACATAAGGCTTTAGTCGAAAGAAAAAATAAAATATTTCACAAGTCATTTATTTAAGTACTTTGCTGAAAGGAAGACAATTATAACAAGTCAGTCGACAAGAAAGTTAGGAAGTAAATCGACAAAGCTCCAAGTGCCCTTGAGTTTAATTAGATGCACGTAAAAAAAAAACGAAAAAAAGAGAATATTACACAGATATAAAGCGTAAGAACGTCAATTAAATAACGAACTAATATAATCCACTTGAATTAACTCTGATATACACAAATATATTTAAATATACTTAAATATCTTTCTTTTATTTTCGTTATCTTCATTTTAAGGCGTACATTTTATATAATATTTATATGTGCGTTAAAGAAGGCACTTACATCATCTTAGTAAACATCCCAAATCGATATAGATAATACCTACATTGTTGGGCAGAATTATAAACCGAATTCGATATAAATCTGTGAAAAATACGCCCGGTTGCAATATATAATAAAGCGTGGTACTATAATTTTGACCAACAATGTATATGAGGAAAATGTTATAATAAATGAAAAATACGTAGTATTAATAGATCATCACAAAAAAGGAGAAAATGCTTGAAGGACAAACAGCAGCACTCTCTGAATTAATTGACTCAATATACATATTAATTAAATACCTTACAATGATTAATTAATTGACTTTGTGTACAGGATGTATACAGTGTACTCCATTTAAAATGAAACAATTTGATTAATGTCTTTAGACAAAGTGAATAGTTTTATGAAGTTATGTTTTGGATAGAGGCCTATAAGATGTAGTTTCAAATAGAATATTAACTTACCTATTTTACTTAACCAGACCCCTCCTAACCCCCCTTTGACTGATAGATTGTCAACAGACCGGTCAAGTATTTGTCATGGTATGTCAGTTTTACCTATCTCAAAGTTCAACAGTTCAAAACAATTTTACTTAAGCGAAAATGTTTTGGCGCATTTGAATAATTGTGTTGCCATAAATTACTGTAAATTATAAAATGAAAAATTTGCGAATATTTTGAACAATTTTAAAGAAAAATTGCACAATGAATAGAAAGACTGGTTTGGGGCTCACTAGACGTCTTTCTAGTGTGCAACAAGACCGAAGAGCAAGTGTTAAGATGTCTTCAGTAAATAAAATCGATCTGTTAGAAAAATTGCAAAAAAATTAATGCGTCATGGTCACATGTCCAAAAGATAAAAAGATGGAATCGACTTGAGACATATAAAGTCGAGAAAGCCCAAAATCCAAGCAGTACGCAAAATTGGTGCTATAACACAGAAATTTATGCAAAATACAGGACAAATATTTTTTACTTGTAAGAATAAATTTGTCATTGAAGAGAAATAGAAACAAAAAGAAGCAAATAAGAATTTGCTAAAAAATATTTGGTCTGGAAAGCAATTTATAGTTGTGACAAAAGAAGCCCAGGTTTTGTGACATGAAGGAGTATTAATAAAGGAATTTGTTTAAATGCATGTTCAAAAAGCGATTATTGTCTTTTATAAAGTGTCATGATATGCTAATTCTTTTTTGGTCAGATATAAAATGGTGGTGAATAGTGTTAGAAGATCATAATCCTACCCAGAACTCCATAGAAAAAGATTGAGTAAATGACAAAAAAACAAAAATGAAGCCACAGATTTTTCAAATATTCCAATTCAATTAGTGTGCAAATGCAACTAAAATCAATGAAGACTTCATCATCAATCGAGGTTAAAAGAAAAGTACGAAATTTATTACTTATTAAGTTTGTTCGCGTCGCATGAACTATTTGCACTATTATGCACTTTTTAGAACTTTTGTGTGCAAAAGTGCATAAAGGTGCAAATAGTTCATGCGACGCGAACAAACTTATTGAGTGGTTATTTTGTTTTTGGTGTACGTATTTTTTTTTTTTTTGTGATTTTTGGTATGTCCTAAAACTATGTTACTATTAATGTTTTCGCTATACCATTTTCCAAGGATAATATTGCTGTCAAGGTGACAGGAACCTGCATCTTTAGTTTTACATTTCGTGGTTTTTTGGAAAATAGAATGGAATTATAATCTCAAAGTAAACCTCAAGTTGCATGGTGTTAACAGCAACGAAGAGGACTTGAGTGATAGAAAAGGAAAGATAAATTTGACGTGTATCAATTCATATGTTATACTTCTGGCCAATATCGTGAAAATTTGAATTGAGGCTAAAGGAAAAGCACCTTTACGGTGATTTAGTCTTTTTGGCATATATGTTCACAATATGAATGTATTGAAGTGATGCCAATAAATTGATATTATTATTATTATTATTATTATCAGTGTTTTCATTGTTATTTGATGTTAGATGATGCACCTTCAATATGCCATCATAATTTGGTGTTATGGAAGTGCATATATTGCGATTTTTGTTTACATCAAAACTATAAACTGATAACTAAGAAGAGAATGGGGTCTTTAATGAAATTCTTCTGCAATAACTTGGCAAAATAATATTAGCTATCATTATCCCCTGGTGAAGGCAAGATACGACTGCAAATATATTTACACAAGCGTAAGGTAGAAGTCCCAATTATTCACAGTTTAAGGGGATAGAATGATGTTAATGTTGAAGATTCCATGGATGAACAATTTTGATTTTTAAACTTAAATATCTGCGGGATTATTTTCAATCGAAAGTTACGCTACAACACACCAAAAGAAACTATTGCAGGAAAAAATACAGGGAAGGTGTCAGTAATTAGAACAGGATCAGCAATTGATAATTTACCTTATAATAAAAAAAGGTTACCTCGAGAGATATATAAGTATGTAGATGTCAATTTACCAGTTCTGGGTCCAATACGTTTTGTTCCAAAAAGAGTTTAACCCGTATGTAAAATACTAAACAAGCTATAGTAAAAAATAGATAACGGTGATAAGATAAACTTTATAAATAGATAATCAAACAATATTTATTATAGCTTAGATAATAATAACTCTTCTTCATAAATAGTTTCATCTATATCATGAACTTTAATATATATAGCATTTGATCGAATGATATGAGAAATAGTAAATATTTCTTTTGTCCAATTAGTTTTTAGTTTATTACGAAATGTATCAATTTAAGCGGATAATCCAACTCTATCTCCAATTTCAAATTTTGGTTTTCTGTTTGTTACCTTAATGTCATACACAGTTGATAATAATTCTTTTTCATTTTTTTTTATTAACTTGCATAGGTTTCATTTTAATTGTTCTATGAAAAGTATTATTATATTATTTAACTATTTTTGGTAAAGCATCAATCCATCTTGGATCTTTATAAAGTAATGGCTTCAATTTCCTTCCTAATTTTCTGTTAAATCTCTCAACCATAAATGCTTTATTCTCTGTACCAGTACTATATATTTGAATATTATATTTATCTAATACTGCTTTAACATCTTTATTATAAAACTCTTTTCCTCTATCAACATGTAATTTCTTTGGTTGTCTGTTGGATTCATGAATAATTTTTAAAAATGCATTTGCTACTTCTGAACCGGATTTAGTTTTTAATTGAACTACTCAAACATACTTTGAAAATGTATCTAGAACAACAAGTAGATCCATCATTAGCCTTTAATAATTTTTTATAATCCGTATCATCAATGTCTACTTCCTTTGTTCGTAAATTATAACTTGGATCTGTTATTTTTCCTCTCGTTCTATAAAAAGAATACAAATCGGCTTGCCATGTGTCATCGACAACTTTTTGAATAAAACGTCTAGTTTCATTATGTTTTCGAATTGGTTTAAATAATTCTTCAATCTCAATATCTTCTGGCGATTTTGATATATTATTTTTTATAGAGTTACGTATTCTACAAATTGATATCCGTCTCCATATTTTATTCTTTTTAATGAATTTAGGAATGCCAATAGTTTTAGTTTGTTTTTTGTCTTTTTTACAATAATTAAATTAAATTTAAACATTATAAAAAGTGTTTGTTTGATGAACAGGAATATTATCATAAACAATGTGTCATTAGAAGCTACAATCATAATGTATATACTGAGGAGTTGAATAAAAAATCATTATGTTGGAGATGTGATAAAAGATATACACAACAATATACTACGGACACATTGGCTTGGGGTCATTGGAGAATTGAATAGTTCAGGATATAGATGAGGATCTGAGATGAGGGATGCTCATATGGTAATGTCTCATCTCAGAATTTTATTGCGTTTAGTATTTTAAAAAATTAGGACTTACAATTTAGAAATTGGGGTTACTTTTTTTTGGAATAAAACGCGTTGTCCCAGAACTGGTAAATTGACATCTACTTATATATAATACACAGGTTGATTTTGAAATAGAGGAGGAAAAAATCTTAATAAACTTCGTTATCACTCGGCACTGTTGCTAAGAAAAATAAAGTAAATTTACAACTCAAAGTTATCTGACTTGTCATATCGTTTTTGTTTGAAATTCGTAACAACTCCATAAACAAAATTGATTCCATCGCCATCAATTTACCAAGTTTTCAATTGTCTTTGACCATATCATAATTTGAATTTGAAACTTCCTAAAATTGGAAGATGTAAACTTACCTTTCTTCAGTAATAGTGAGAGTTACGTAAAAAACTTATTAAGACTTTTTGTTTAATTTACCATGTTTTAACACACTGTCAAATGTTGTCCCTTATTTCAAGCCCACTGTGTATGTTTATATATAATTAGAGATGAAATTAACAAGATCCTGTCCTTGTCAAAGCTACCCTGTCCACTGACGAAGCGTCAGAATAAGGAAACAGACCAAACATCAAAGCGTTGACATTATGAATTGTAAATGTAGGGATTTATTTAAAAACATTTAAAAAACCTTCTGTTCCTGTGTATTTCTTTGCATAGTACTTAATATTTGCTGCTAAATAAAAAAGTATTTAGGGTATTTATATTTATATCAATAAATTACTAAAAAATATATATTAAGTTTTAAATAGTCATTAGTTCTAAGAACGCCACTGTAAATAAGTATTACCTCAGAAATAACAAAGTAAAAAGCGTGTTCTAAGTATTACAAATAGACATGTGTCTTACGACAGCCTATTTTATTACTTTGTTTCTTTCAAAAATAGCTCGTTTTGTATAAAATCTTATCAGAATTAAGGGATCGAAGTATTTATCATTATAAGCCATGTTTAAAATTAATAACAAATTAAACTTTATTTATTAAACTTTTATTTAGTCACATTGAGTTAAATTTCAAATGTTCCAATTGTCATGTCAAATGTCATTCGAATCCATAGTACTTTTAAAAAACTTTGTACCATGCGTTCGTGTTATTTTATCTATTTTTTTTCAATATTTCTTCGATTTTCAGTTAAATTTTCCAATATCAATTTTTAATATGCATTTCTTCTCATTTAGTAATAGATGAAAATAAAATTGTTCTTAAAGTTAAATGACTTTATCATTTATCGCATATGTAACCTATATTTCCTTGGACGTAATCTTCTTTTGTACTTACTTTATTGTCCGTCACTGTATATACCCCTAAACTTCCGAGGCAACTACTATGAAGTTCCATGAAATGAAGATCAGTGTTAAATGTGACATTTGTCAGTTAGAATTGTTTTCAAGAAAGCCTAATTCAGCAGCAAGTATGACAAATACACCTTATAGACCTGTTTGGATAATAAAATTTTATTTTAAAACATTCATAAAACTAATTGCGGTGAATTTAAAATGAAACGCGGTCTGTAACCTGTATGAATTCACAATTGTAACATAAAATGCTTATTCGGTTATAATTGGGTTATTACAATTCCTTACAAAAAACGTAAAACGAAACGCCATATTCTAAAAGAAGTCGTGAACAATGGATGAACATGTGATTTTAGTTATATACAGCATTTCATAACATTTTGTACACTTTCTTATATCTAGGATATTTTAATTTTCTGTTTTATGTCAACGAGTTATGTATATAAATTTGCTGACAGTGATAAAGGGGCGATTCCCTTCATTATTACCATAGAACAAAAAGAGCAATCTATCCTTGAACCGCCAAAATTCTGTAGGGTATTGTAAGCGGTTGTTCGTTTTGATAACAAGTTGTTTTTATATTTTCATGGTGCAGTAGAAAAATCATAACCTGCTTAATGACTACATTGAATTGAATGTTATTATCAAATTCTGGCAAGTGAAGACATCTCTGCCTATCTGTATCTGTATCACATTTTGGTTACTTCTTGTCTAATTGTCATTCAATGTCAAAATAGCAATTGTTTGACAAATAGCAATTATAAAAGGAAAATGGTTTTAGTAAATCAATGAAAATTTTATCTTGAGAAAAAGTATTTTTTTTTAGCTTAAAACCTTTCTCAAGTGTAATATCTAAAAATCGCATTCAACAACACTACATAATAAAATAATTCTATACAACTTAAATAAATTATATCAAATCAAATATAACGTCGAAACATTGAACCAATAAACGGAATGAAATCTAGGGAAAAGTTTGAACAAATTTGGAAAATAAAGGATAATGAATTACTCACGCGCGTATACAAAGGGAGGATAATGGGGGTAATTCTCCCCAATCCCCTCCCTTCCCTGCCTCATGAGCCAGTGAAACCTATTTGTAAATCAAAATCTTACATTTAAAGACAAATACTCAAAACACACAAAAGAATAGACCTTTTTTTGTTTAGTTAAAATAAAAATATCATCTTTATCCCCCCTCCTAATAACCCCAGGTAAACAGCCATTCTCAGGAATCTAATTGAAATTCAAAAAAATTATTTTATACAGAAATCAACAATCTGAAAAATCTTTAAAATTTACATGTATAAAATTTAGCTGATTAATTAAAGAGGGATTTTTAATAATATCTTTTCATTCTGCTATCGACTTTTAGATTAAATACTATGTCTCAGATATGGCCAATATTTTTGCAATAAAAAAACTTGCTTAAAACCAAGTGCCCCATTTTGTTGTAACTGGTGCCGGTAGCAAAAAACAAATCTGGAAATTATGTAATATTTCGACAATAATGTTTACAACTCAAAAGCCTAAAATATCAGTTGTTTCGTCTGCAGATATCCAAATAAAGTTGTTAGAAATATTAGATTTTATAGAAGCCATTACTTTGATGTGGCACTGAGGTAAATATATTTGGCAGAGTCTGGCTTCATGGCTATTGGCATATTTATTTAAAAATTTATGTAGAACATGATTTTGCAATTTAGATAAAGGAACGTTAAACGCAACAAATGCTTCACATAATTCTGAATAGATGGTATCCTCATTGCAGGCAAAAAAGAACCATCAAAAACTTTTTTTGTCTGGACGTGTTGTCTCAATTGTTATTAATAACGAAACATAAGCTAACGTTACCAACGTAGTGTATTGATTGTTATGATCCCATTAATCGGCCAAAACGACACTGACGGCCGATCTTATGCGCGTGCAATTTATATTCAGCCGTATGCCGCTGAGATGTGACGTCAAAATATGTTTCCACTAACTGTGTTCATTAACTTTATAGTGGTTCATATCACATTAAACCAATTTTCTCTTATTTACACATTTAATTTTTTAACTATTTATTTTAATTAGATTTCCTCTTTTGCTTTTCTTTTTAAACGTCAACTTTCTAAAACAATGTCTAAAAGATTGCCACTTTTTCTTGTATACTGACATTAATCTGTTCCGTTGTCGTTTATGTTGTTTTTAATTTTAATTAATTTTAACATGTTTGACCTTTTCTAGCTGTAGTTGTTGCCTACTGAATTTAACGTAAGTAATTAGTGAATAATGACTTCCTGTACTTCATTATAATTTACAATTTTCTTGCTTTTGAGAGTTGCTCTGAGGATGGCTGTTTAGTTGAAACTAGGAGTCGATGCTGTATATTATTTATTACATTGGATTGCGTAATACGCCAGTCTTTTATTATCCTTTACATTTTAACTCAATTCGACATAATCATGCCAATTCGGAAAATATTATCTTGAATGGTTGTCAAAATAACTTTAACCCCTAACTAAACATTAAATGTCGTCAAAAAAAAGTTGAACTTATACAAAGTAACAGTGTTTGAAATTTTAACTTCGTTTAAATTTTGAAATGCACTAAAATTTTGACTTTTTGTATTTTGGATCTTTTTAATTTTGAATTTGGAAATTTAGAATTTTTGATTTTTGGATATATGAATTTTAAGACTTACAAATACGGTAATTTTTTCATCAAAGTCCGGTAATTCGTAACCGAGAGGTTGGCAACACACCTATGTTATCTATTACAGATACAAATCGAGTTAACTCGTTTAAATTCATTTTTGCATTATGTCTGGAATACGTTAACTCGATTACACTAGTTAAGGGGTTAATATAAAATTTAAATTGACATTTTGCTGTCACGATTTTACCATCGCAGGATAAATGCCGCTTTACAGTTCGCAATTTTTATTGCATCCCAGGAAAATTACCTACAATAAAAATTACATGCATGCGCATTTAGATCAGCTTGCATTTCACGGAATAGAACATGTGTTATTATTATTGCACATAAGAAAAATTGCGAACTATGAAGCGACTTTAACTGAAAACACTTGCAACTCAGGATAAATCAATGATCAATGTAGGTTGGTCATTAAGCAGGCGTTAAACTACAACACCACGATATTTGATAGCTTTTTTGGGAAATACGCTACATATTAAAGCGTGTGTTATAATGATTGTATTTATATGATCTACGATTTAATTAATCTGATGCTACGATTTTCATCTTCATTCACTATGTATTTTATATTATTTTTATTATTCCCCCTGGTAAAATACATACATAAAAGTTTCTAATATTTGCTAGAAAAACATAAAAACAATCATCTAATACTTGTATTCTGCATGAACAACGTTATTGAATGTATTTAATAATAACGTTACTAAATACATTCAACTTTTTCTATTTATAGAGAATGTAATTTAACAAAAAGCATTATCACTTTATTTCCACTACTCAACATTACCATTAAAAAAATCCCAAAATATTTGCATCAGATATAAACTTTAATTTTGTAAATATCTACAAATTTTGGCGGCCAGTTCATGATAACAAAAATTATTCATACCATATTCTTAATTACACAAAACCTACACTATACTTCCAACTCCTTCAAGAAATTGTATTAGCTCCCAGGGCCAAGAACTTTTTTTTAAAAAATATATTTCAGTTTTTACTTACACTATTTCTCAAACGAGTCAACTAAAACAGACTGTATATTTATTAGATAAATTAAATAAAATATTACTAAGAGATTTTTACGCATTTTTTATTAAGAAGGACCTCGATGACTTAAATTCTTTAGAAAAGGAAAACACTGTTTTCTCATTTTGCTTTATTAAAATAGGTAATAATGCCCTTAGGATTTCATTAGTTGTAAAATTTTAACCACTTTTAGGTCCTGTTGATGCATTATTTAATATTGTATTTACTACAGCGTATAATGAATTTTGATGAACTGTTAAAAATCCTTCAATCTTGTTAATAACAAATTTACAGCACCATTAACGCTATTTGTTAAAAATGCACTAAAATTATTAAATATATTTACAGTTTACATTGCAGTAACTAGTGAAAAATGTTCTGAATGAAATTGATAAGTTGGATATTATACAATCTAGTTTGCATAAATGATAGGTTGTAAAAGAACGAAATACTCCTAGGTGTATTTAATAATTTAGTAATAGGTACTTTATATTCACCGTCTGACTCGTCTCATTTCAATTTTGTGTGTTAAACTACGAACTACTTACCAGAGCCGGATTTGGAAAATTTCTCAGAGGGAACAAGTCAATCCCTGTGACTTCTTATCACTATTTTTTCAATCCCATTTTGCCTCCTCATTCCGGCACTACTACTTACGTTGAACTCATTTAATTGATTGAACTCACAAAATTGAAGTGAGGGGTGCCCACAGACCTGATAGACTGCCAATAAACTGTACGCTCATCATTACGGCGCACCATCAATAGTTAGCCGGACATCTTGGAACACAGGCGTCATCATCACAACGAAATAGTACTTGCTTGAGTCTACAAGTAAAGCTCAGAGACAATATACACCAATGTAAACATTGTCACCTTCTGTTAGGTTTGTAGTTAGCAGTTAGATAACTTTTACAGTTTTAGCGATATTCCTTGTGATATGTGTGTGTGCCTCCAGTCTACACCAGCCAATAAAGTAGGTACAGTGGAACCTCGTTAAATCGGAACCGGATCAATTTTGATAGCTAATTTTTTTTTTTTTTGAAATGCGTGTTGTATCAAATAATAGTGTATATTTGTTTAAAATGAGTTTAAAAATATAATTATACGGTTTGTTTTGTGTATGTATTTGTTTATCTACGACATGAAGTCATTTTTCTGTAAATACTGTTTTATTTTTTTTTCCCTTATGTTCCGTCTAACCCACATTTTCGTTAACCTGGATCGGCTCTGGTGCCAATTGATCCGGGTTAACGAGGTTCCACTGTACACAGAAATAATCGGAGGTAATGAAACGTTTGGAAACCTACTCTTAACTGCTCTAACGTAAGCTCAAAAAAATCGGGTAATCAGCAAACTGAAAGAAGGTTGGAACCTTCGCGCCTTGCGGCAAACCTAAATGTATGCCATCGTTGCATTTTTAAAATAAAAAAAAGAAATGGACACTTTACCACAGATTTGATGTCATTTGCTCCTTCAGGATGTCCTGAAGGAGCAAATGACGCATAGGATGCAGCTTTGGTTGACCACATCATCCACAATCCGTTCTAGCAGCCGTCTTGTCTGGTAAAAGTGCTGTCAGAAAGCGTTATTTAACAGAAGCACTGAAAGAAAACAGGGTTGGACTTCAACAAGTTCCCAACTTTTGGAACAAAGTTGTGTTTTCTGACGAAAAGGTCTTCAAGTCTTGTTATGATGGCAGAATCCGTGTGTATAGACCAAGAAATGAAAGATATAGTGAGATATACACACAAATTGCACACCAGTGGGAAGTTCTCAGTAAACATATGGGCCTGGATTAGCGCGACCATGGTTTTACAGGTAAAAAAATGTCATGGACGAGGTGGTATATGCACTCGATAAAAGTAATTACATTGTAGGTATATTTACGACTTGTCATGCGTTTTCGATTATATTACATAATCATTAATTGCAATTAGTTAAAATTACCTACAAATATAATAACACTATTCGAAGTTGGGAGTTCCACAGGGTTGTATGCCTGAAACCCTTCTTTTCTTTTCAGAACACACCATATTTCTATTACTTTTATCGCTTTTAGAAACTCAAATCTACGCTCTTAAAGTTTAAATAAAACGATATATTGTACATCTAATTCATTGTCATCAGCAAGAATAACAACAATTTGAAGTATTCTTATAGTTTCGATTAACAAATTTTGTATTGCATCATTCTAGACGCCTATTGGAATAAATTCATTAACACTACATAGAATTCATTACTCTGAAAATAAACGAGCCGGTAACATATCTTACCTTATTTCTCGAGGAAATATCTTACACATGTTGCGAAGAACCTAAAGTAACAGAACTTCGCAAACATTTGTTGAACAAATGATTTCGAATCATCACATCGCGAATATCTAGTAATCTCGTACAAAGATAACTTTAAATATAAACCAGTTTTCACCTGGTGCAATATCTCCTATGAACCCTGTACATTAGAAATATGAAGGACTATATTAGAAATTGATTTTTTTCATTTATATAATTCTATGTTGGTGGTTTGGATATTGAATGCCGGTTATGTAAACATGGTAATACATAGAAAACCAGATTTCTATCTCAACTTATCAACGTCATGCTGCAAAACATTTTTTCTTATTATTTTAATGATTTGTCCTAATATTTTATTACACAACAAAGCAATATTCTGAATGTTATTTCAATGAAGCCGCAATATTTTAAAAACATAACAAGTTACTTCGACAATTTTACATACAGCATTTTTTTTACGTTAAGGTGATAAAATGTGGCGAAAAATATGCAAGCGGATGATACTAATAGATAAACTTTAATTTTATGAATTAAATAGTGAAAATCAATCCTAAAGAAAGAACTGTTAAATTACAAAACATGTATGTTTATTTAAAATAACCATCCATGGTGAGTGACTAGATTATAAGGAAAAATAAAATAATTGCTCTAATATTATAATAGTAAAAGTTTTCTTTTACAGCGGACAAGTAACTATTTCATCACATTAACGTAAAACTACCTTTTTTTTTGTAATTCCATTGTGGTCTACACTACAAATTACTCTTTCCTATACATAACATAAAAAAAGAACAATAAATAATGTAATATGTGTATAAAAATGACAGATAATAAAACAAAAAGATTTTGTGAATGCGTTTTTGATTTCTTTACATACGATCATACGTATCTTTTTTTTTTTGTTTTCCATAGTACGATAAATGAGGATGACGTATGGACAGTTATTGTTTTATTTTCCATTCTGCATTAGGTGCTGCCATCGCGTGGCCGGCCCCCGAAACAGATCGGGGCGTCAACGATATACAATTGAGCAAAACACAAATAGAAAGCGAAAACGAAAGTTTTAATTGTTACGAGGGCGCATGCGCGGTTGAACGACCGCCTGGAGGGCGCTACACTTCGTCGGAGGCCATCTGGACGCTGGCGTTCAGGCCGTCGCCGCCGGGACCGTCTTCGTCCGCGTTTGTTTTCGCCCGAGCCAACGCCGCCTCGAGTTTGCAAATCCTCGTCTCGTGTTTGACTATGACGGCTTTCAGTTTGCGTATTTCGTCGGCGAAGTCCTGCAGCGTTTTATCCTGTGGGTATGGAAAAATGTTGTTTTACAAAACTATGGATAGCAATAAAAAAAAAAACTAAGATTATTATCAGAGAGCGGAAGCGATGTATCCCTTATCAGGTGTGATTCACTCGCATCGGCAATGTACTATCTACCAGCTCCACATGTGTATATAAATATTAGAGCGAGATCGTGTTGATGAAGGTTGTGTGTTCGTACGCCTTTTAATGCAAGCTGACGGAGTTGTTGTGAAACCGAAAAGGGAATGTCTTATGGGATCTGAGAATCTCGATTCAGATCTCAGGACCCATGTCAGACTTTCGAGCTGCTAATGTCGTTTGTTTTAAATATTACAATGCCAGAAAGATATGACTACGGCAAATCATATACAGGTGAGTTTTTTTTTATCTTGAGACAACGGAATATCTCTAAAACACTGCATCAAATAAAAAGAAGATCTTAATAACATTTGTTATAATGTAGGGGGCTCACGGAATGGTGCCGAACTCGATTCCCCACTTCACCCCCCTGCCCCAGAGTGGGAGAGGGGACAACTTTGAAATCTTAAATGCGAACCCTCATTTTGTATTACAGATTCGGATTCTACGCCATCAAGTATGGAATTTTTGTTTGAAACTTTTTTTTCGATTCGTAACAGATTGCGCTGTAATCGCAGAAAACATGATTGTGAACATCTTGAAAAAATACGCAAAAAAGAGAAGCAAGCAAACATAATTTTGTGTTTTTTTTTATTTTAACATAAACTAACATTTCAAGGAGCCATGTGTTCGAAACTGTGCCCCTTCACTTGCCCTCCACTGCCAATCGCAGAAAACATGATTGTGAACATCTAGAAAAAATGCACAAAAAAGAGAAGCAAGCACACATAATTTTGTGTTTTTTTTATTTTAACATAAACTAACATTTCAAAGAGCCATGAGTTCGAAACTGTGCCCCTTCACTTCGATACATTTATTTATTTGCAATTGGAATGCTATTCAACGATACAAAACCGCACGTTATTCAGTACTTGACAAGCTGTGAATACTTACACATTGTCCGATCCCCATTTAGATTATTAATTATTAATCCAATACAAATTAGTTAGTGTTGAATATTTGAACAGTAATGGCGGCTATAACATTACAAGAGAGAATTGAAATGATTTACATCTATGGAGAAAGTGGTAGGAATATCGATGATGCTGTTAATCTTTATTCACAAGGTTTTCCCGACAAGGTGCGATCGCGCGCTTCTTTTAACCGAGTCGTTCAACAGTTCTCTAGCGAAGGAACTGTACAGGCAAGAAAACGTAATCGCCGAAAAGCAATTGCTGGAGAAAATAATGAAATCGCGGTATTAGCTGCTGTAGCTAATAATCTCAGTCCACTATCTGTCAAATATTGAAGCGTAGGAAATATCATCCAATTAGAGTTTTCATGCATCAAGAATTTCATGGCGATGATTTTCAAAATCGGATGCGATTTTTTCAATGGGCGCTTAAACGGGTACAAGATAATCCCATTTTTTTTGCTAGAGTATTATTTTCTGACGTGGCGACATTCACAAATCACGGCACGGTAAATCAGCACAACATGCATTACTGGAGTATCGAAAATCCTCATTGGTTGCGCCAAGTTGAGCATCAACATCCTTGGAACGTAAATGTTTGGTGTGGAATAATTGGCAATAAGCTTATTGGTCCATATGTCATCGATGGATCGGAAGAAGTGGTCCAGTGTCTGGGCCTGCAAGAACGCCAAATCTTACTTCCCCTAACTTCTTTTTGTGGGGCCACTTAAAGTCTGAAGTTTATACAGAAGTGTCAACCACGAGGGAAAACATGATTGAGCGAATCACCAACGCTTGTTCAAGGATTACGCCGGAAACACTTCTCAGTTGTGTGCAATCATTCCAATTGCGAAATAAATAAATGTATTGAAGTGGAAGGGCACATTTTCTGAAATGAGTATGATAAAGTAAAGTACTTCGTTGTTGAATGGCTTTTTGAAATGTTATTTAATGTTAAAATAAAAAAACACAAAATCATGTGTGCTTGCTTCTCTTTTTTGTGTATTTTTTCTAGACGTTCACATAAGTTTTTGCGATTACAGCGCAATCTGTTGCGAATCGAAAAAAAGTTCAAACAAAAACTACATACTTGATGGCGCAGAATCCGAATCTGCAATACAAAATGGGGGTTTCCACTTAAGATTTCAAAGTTGTCCTCCCTCCCACTCTGAGAGGGGAGGGGTGACGGCGGGATCGAGTTCGGCACCATTCAGTGAGTCCCCTACATTATAACAAATCTTATTAAGATCTTTTTTTGATTTGATGCAGTGTTTTAGAAATATTCCGTTGTCTCAAGATAAAAAAACTCACCCAGTATATAGTCGGTGTCTATGTAACAGGCGTGACGGACGTTTCCTATTGGTCTTGGTCCGAGTGCGTTCTGTTTGTGGTATGAGCGCGCAACACCGGATACCAGATCTTATTTAAAGTACGTGCTTCTTCTTTCCGGTTGAAGTTGTTTCCATGTTTGTAAATTTTTATGGATTATCGGAATAGCCTTGTGTGGTAGTGCTACGTGGTGGTTAGTACTTTTGTGTCATCAAATTGGATGTCATGATCGGCGTTTTATAGGGCGTGTTCTGCGATGGTCGACTTCTCAGCCTGTCCCAGCCGACAATTACACTCGTGCTCTTTAATCCTGGTGTTGATGCTTCGTTTTGTCGTGCCTATGTAGACAGATCCACACGAACATAGTATCCGATATACCCCCGTAGATGACAGAGGGTCCCTGGGGTTTTTCACGGAGCGTAGAAGGTGCTTTATTTGCCCAGTCGGTTTGAAAACGGTCTTCACGTGGTGTTTCTTTAGAAGTTTACTAACCCGGTCCGTTACATTTTTGAAGTAGGGCAAGAAAACGGTGCTCTTAACATCTTCCTGTGCCTCCCTGTTACCCTGTGAGTTGGCAGGAGTCGTCCTTGGATGCAAGGCCCTCTCCATCTCCTTCTTGAGTACCCATTCGCAAATAGGGCGCGATCTAGTGCGCTAGCTCACACAGAACGCATTCGGACCAAGACCAATGGCAAGCGTCCGTCACGCCTGTTACACAGACACCGACTATATATAACGACATCACACAAGACGTCGAATCACTAAACGACGCAGCCATCACGAAGGAAACTTTGACCTCGCCGCAGAAGATGTTCACCGCAGTTGTGAACGAAACGTACGGAAGTAATTCCACAGAACCCGGGCTTAACAAATCGGAAAAACTTTGTATAGTAGATTCCGACCGTGAAAGCCTACGCAACACTTTAATACGTATCTATATTTCGCTTGTTGTTTCCGGTTGAGATCATTGACACATACCGCGATAGTTATCCTTATAACACCAACTTGGTTCATTCACTAGCAAGCATACCCAAATGCTGCGCAAGTACATTTATCAGATTATTGGCACTAGCTGTTTCTTTGTTATATTAGGTCAGAAGGTTATGTGCGCCATTTCTGCACTATTTATCGCTACCATAGGTGCTTTTCATTCACTCATAAAAGCAGTTCGGTAGTACTTCCGGTGTACTCTAAGTGCAATTTAAGCGTTCCTTTGCTAAGGAGCACGAAACTCCCAATGTACTCAGTTTTACCTCCCCCTTTCCCCTCATGCACTAACTTATTTGCTAGTGTTTCGTGCTCTAAATGCCATTTATGACAAGGTTTGACAGCTACAGCAATTTTTTAAAATTATTTGTGGAAAAATGTTTCTTTTTGCTTTGGTAAATTAAATGATTGCAAATTAAATATTACTATTATAATCGTTGTAAGATTTTTTTGACATTTTGAAGTATTTTGCGGTCACGATTTGTTGTTTACATCAAAATCTAATTTCTAGGTTAGGTTCATTTCCCTTCTCTCTTTACAATTTAAAAGGCACAAAAAGTGTTCCATTGGTTCTAAATTGTGTAGGTCGAGAGTAGAGTGGAGTAGTAGCAGAGTAGGAGTGATAGATGGTGAATGGAAAGCATCTCATGTGATTGTTTTTACAACCTTGCCAATTGAGTAGCCTGTCAAAATGCCGAATGTTACCACCAGAAGCAGTAGTACTTCACGATAAACTTTTTCTTAGTTTGTATTTTCAATAGGACGGGTCTATTTATGTCGTATTTTAAATTTAATTTTTACAGAAATGCTTAAAAATTTACTGTCAATTTTTTTAAAAAATCCTATTTCAAAAAAAAAAAAATAGCAAAGGTTTCTTTACTGGTAAACTATAATTCATTTCGAAGGGCTCCATTAAAAAAAAAAAAAGAATTTGTCATTTTTTCGGGTAATTTTAAAATTGGATTGCGAAAAATAGACAATTAACGATACACTATCGATCCCTGCTAAGGGTACTTAACGGTGCAAACAAATTTTTAGATTTATAGAAGTCCGCCTTTTTGGTAAGCCGTCTTAAAATGATCTGTAATTTAACCGAGCGAATATCTTTCACTATTTCCAAGACGTCCATGTAAATAATTGCCCAGAAATACAGAACGTATTCAGAAAAAAAAACATGATTTATTATAATAATCGCATAAAACGAATAAAACTTACCGAAACAGGAGACGTCCCTCCACTCTTCGACTGTTTCGGTGGTATCTTATTCAACATATTACTCCTCTTCGTCACCGTCATGGTAGATTTTGATTCGGGTGGCTTGTAACCGTCCTTCAACGAGATCAATATCGGTTCCGCGTCTTTCCCTTCTATCCATTCTTCAGCTGAGAGGGCGGAGGTGTCGCCTAAGGTATCGGGGTAGAGATCTTCTTGAAACAGTTCGAATTTCCTAGGCACTGTCATCGTTATTACCTGAGAAAATGATACCTCTGCTGGCAACGCGTCTTTTTGGAGTTAGAAAGAAAAAAAAACGATTTGAATACCTGACACAGTCCGGAATTATTCAGTCTATAAAATCTGCTGATTTCGCACGATGTTACATCACATCCCCTTTTGGGCATCATACCGATGCCTCTCTGCGGGTCCGGCGTTTGGAAGGTGTTTATGTAATGGACGAATGGTGGTTCAGGGGTGATTTCGAAGTATCTGCAAATGATATCGCATATCTAAATGTTTTGCGTTCGAGATTTGTTTAACGGTTTTTACCGTATTACAGAATCACCTTTCCCGCACAAGTAAACCAAATTCGTATCTGGATCGTACAAGGGGAACATGACGCCGTTAGACGTATCCAGCTCTACCATAACTATCGGTTCCCCTAAGGCATCTGGTGTTCGTAAACTGTACTGCCTCTCCGACATCCTAGAAAATCCCGTCGTGAAAACTAAGCCGTGCCTGAGAAAAATTGCCCTCGAGGCTTTAGTACCTGAAAATATACGCAGATGGTCGGTGAATAAACAAGATAAACAGATATCCCATTTTGTTAAAGAGTCCAAAATGATTTTGGGCACTTTGGCAGGGTACATATGACTAGTAATGGGTTGCTACGAAGCAAACTGTTATTTTGTAGTAGTTTCCTGATATGGTAGACAAGTGCGAATGTTGTGAAACATACATGTATATTTGTAACAGTATACAATGTGTTCACGGGAACATTCTACAATAGCTAACTTTTTTATTTTTAGAGATACAGAGTCGGTTGAATAGAGAAAGTTCATATACTTTTCCATCTGCATTTCGTGCTATGGCATAAAAACAAAAGAGCGGTTGGTTGCTAAGATACGACTAAAGCTAGTATTTTCTCAAATGAGACACTCCGTATATTTTTACATTTTTGAGTTTCTCTACTCATTGGCTATAACAAAGTATAAAACGACTTTTCTGTAAAAACACGATTACGAGAGTTGTAAAGAAAATCATCCTCAGCCCATTCGAGGTGTTCACAAAACATTCTACAATGGCCAACTTTTTTTGTTGTTAGAGATACAGAGTCGGTTAAATAGAAAAAGTTCGTGTACTTTTCTATCTGCATTTCGTGCTATGGCATAAAAAAACAAAAGAGCGCTTGGTTGCTAAGATACGACTAAAGCATGTATTTTTTTAAATGGGAAACACGCTTAATGAATAAATAGCGTTAGCCGCTTGAAACAGCATTTGGATCATTGGTTCGGAAATCGAGGCCTGATATTATTGCCGACTAAGTCACACGATTTAAATCCCTTAGATTTCTTTTTATGGGAAACTATTAGAAACATGGTTTTTAATAGCTTTGGTTTTTTATGCCATAGCACCAAATGCAGATAGAAAAATACAGAAACTTTCTCTATTTAACTGACTCTGTATCTCTAAAAACAAAAAAGTTGGCCATTGTAGAATGTTTTGTGAACACCTGGAATGAACTGAGCATGATTTTCTTTATAACTCTCGTAATCGTGATTTTACAAAAAAGTCATTTTATGCTATGGCCAATGATTAGAGAAACTCTAAAATGTAAAAATATACCGGGTGTCCTATTTAAAAAAATACATGCTTTAGTCGTATCTTAGCAACCAAGCGCTCTTTTGTTTTTTATGCCATAGCACGAAATGCAGATGGAAAAGTACATGACCTTTCTCCATTTAACCGACTCTGTGTCTCTAAAAATAAAAAAGTTAGCTATTGTAGAATGTTCCCGCGAACACACTGTATATATAGCAGTAAAGCAGTACATAAAATGTAGTGATGTAAAAAACTGCTTCTTTAAGTTAGCAGCTACAACCTGCTTCTGTAAATGTTTCTAAATATGTTGTGTAAAGGGAGTATCGTGCGTCGGTTTGAATCGAAGTCGCGCGCTCTCGAGCATGCAAATTTTGTGGTATAGGGGTATTTAGATCGTTTTGATGACTTTGGGAGGATTATGGGCTTAATTTTTTTTTCGATGATTAAATTAATAATTTTTTTACAACACCGGTGAGGAATGGAGGTAATGATAATTTAACTGAGTAAGGTGATTTTCAATTTTTTTTTGATAATTTATTAATCTGTTGCATTTTGTAGTTGTAACTTCAGTGCTTTGGATCTTACCCCCCTCCATATTGTAGTAGAGGGCGTGGCAATAAGAACCACACTCAGAATGGTCAAGGAAGGAATGATTAGGCATAGGCCTCAATTTCCTGACGGTGATCAAACCTGGAATATGCCCCGGGATGATATGTTAAAAAAATTCAGCTTTGTGAAGAAATTCATCATAAAGCTCAGTAACAGGAGCGAGTGGGATCATAACACCATTTTGAACTTGAATAGAAATGCCATCAAATGGTATACTGATGGCTCCAAAACGGCAGAAGGAACTGGAATAGGAATATATGGGCTAGAACTACATATTTCGAAAGCTGGGAAAATACCAAGTATATTTCAGGCGGAAATACAGCTATTGGAAGATGTGTTCAGTTCATTATGGAAAGAACTATCGGAAGCAGGAGATTATCATCGTGTCTGATAGTCAAGCAGCCATCAAGGCGCTGAACTCATATGAAATCAGCTCCAAGATGGTCTGGGAATGCCTAGGGAAATTAAATGAGCTAGGCAAAAGAAATAAAGTAACCCTCCTGTGGGTTCCGGGTCACACAGGAGTGGAAGAAAACGAAATAACGGATAACCTCGCAAAAAAAGGGGCTGGAATGCCTTCTGTAGGACCTGAACCCTTTTGCGAGTTAAGTAGCAGTACAATACTGAAGAAACTAAAAATAGAAATGGAGCAGAGAAAATCCAGTTACTGGGAAAATCACTAGGGAATGAGGCAAAGTAAAATTCTTCTGGAAACTTATAACCAGAAGTGGTTTACAGAATGCATCAACCTGAATAAGAACAATGTTCGCATATTAACAGGAATACTTTCAGGCCATTGTAGACTGAAAGGACACCTGAGTAAGCTTGGATTGGAAAAGGAATCTGAATATAGATTTTGTGGGGAACAGAATGAAACACCCATCACCTCCTTCAAACTGCGTAGCACTGTGCAACTCGAGGCGTTGCACCTGGGAACATGTGAAATCAAAGAGGGAGACTTACCTAGACTGGGGCCTCTGACATCCTACACTTTCTGAAAGGAATAGGATTAGAAGGCCGGCTGTAAAGCAGCAAGAATAGGTGACATAACAGATTTTTAGTCGCAGTGTACAGTACACCTTCTAATCTATCTACATCTACTTCATTGCTTATGCAATAAAAAAACATTATTTTCATGTGACAAATAGATTTGAATAGCTTCTCTAATTATTCAAATCACATTGATATTATTATAATATTAGCACTAAACTATATGTTGATTGTATTTTATTCTAGTAGTAAACTTTAATGGCAACTTGTAACTGAAAGACTAACAATAATTTGTGTATGATGTTGTTATTTATATGAATTTGGGTGGTGATAATAACACAAGGAACAAAGATAAATACATAAAGGCTATATTTATTTGATATTATAAATTCAGGAAACATTTTGTTGTAAGAAATAGTTTATATTTTTATTTTGTGGCACTATTTATGTATCATAGATGTTTTTACCACAAAAAAAAATTAACTAACAAACACAATAATGGAGATATTTCTAAAAATGCTTACTAGCTACTAGCTTATATTTTAGTGGTGTGTTAAATAAATGACAAATGCGGTAAAAAAAAACTTCTAGAAATAACGAATATATGAAGATCGCATCCGCTTAAGTAAATAAGAGAATAAAAAATTAAAAGAATTCTCTAACATTGTTTTTATCAAGCCCAGATGGAGAAAATCTAATTCCAAGTAATAATAGTTATTTTGTGTAACAACCCCACATAATATATGTTTCGCTAATCAGTTTTCCAAATTTTCATATCGATTTTGGTTAAGAAATACCTATGCAAAAACACATAATACGTATTATTATAGAAACTCGATCATTATGAAATGTAACCCCTCAGAACCTATTACTATTATTATTGTTACATGTTACCATCAACAGTTTTATAATTGATAGAAATGCAATTTATACTTTCGTTCACGAAACTAAACTTTTTCATGATAAATCATCATTATTATATTAGTAGATCATTATTAGTTAGAAAATATATACAATACATAAGTGATATAAGCTAAACCGAATCAACCCAAAACTAGATAACATCGTGAATTACCGGCATCGCAAAAATCGGGAGTGGGGACGTAATATCTATCGCTCGAGTAGGTGAATAAGCAGTAGTCAAATAGGAGCTGCACATGGAGGTAGTATGAGTTATCGTTATTAGGCGGACGTATTCATGCCATTATTTATTACCCCTGCTTATTGGTGTATTTTTGTTATAATTAATTATGTCGTGTATTGATTGTACATTTTTATTTAAGCACTTGTTTGGCTGGGACTAATATTGTTTCTCTAATCGCTAATCAAGTTCTAATCACAATTTAGCCGGAGATACGTATTTTCATTACTTGAAACTTATTTTAATTTCCATTTTCCAAACCCTTTTGCTTTTCAAACAACACCAATTAGTGTGCTGACATTTACTGAAAATATCACGGGTAATTACTAGCAGAAGACAAATAATTTATTAGTGACTATTACGAATGTTGGATATGCGCTTATTTTTTTATTTCTAACTAGCTAGGTAGACACTACATAAATTTTGTAAATACGCTCATCTTCAAACAATGCCTTGCGTTTCCCAAATCAGACTACTTTGGTACATTTCATATCGTCGCTTCAGCGAGCATAAGAGCGGCGCGCTTCGGGAATATTCGGGTGTTCGCATTTAGCGCGTACGGCATATAAAACTATTCACATACGTACTGCTGTGGTTTGGACAACCCATTTATCGCTGAGATGTATTTTAAGTGGCATATTATGATTTGTTGTTTGTTTGAATAGCTGATTTTTAATTTACCGAAAATTTTCACAATTTTGTTTTGTTTTGTATAAGTTTAGTTTAAGAGTTTATTGTATGATTTTTATTTTGTAGTGTTAAGATTGTTTTTTAATTAATCCAGTTATTCAAATGTCTATTGTTCGCTTGTGCTGATTTAATGCGTATTCTATTTAATATTGTCGTTGTAATGTTCTACGTCTGCGTTGTACGAATTTTGAGAGTGGGACTTTTGTAAGAAAAACAATTGTAGGATATTGTTAAGGACTTCCTTGTTCGACTATTGACGTGAGTAGACGTATTTTTTTAAACATTGTCGCAATTTTGTCATTCATTTTGTATTGAAAAATTTAATTTTATATTCTTCTTTAATTATAGTCAATCACGGAATTTTTATTGTAATAATTGTTAGTGTATTAAAGTGTGCACTTTATAGTAGATATAGGATCAATTATTTTTTTTTTTTTTTGTTTAAGCAGATTTATTTTAATTTTTTTTTCTCTGATTTATATTTTTAAATAGTTAATTTTTCTGTTAATCTATTTAGCAGTTTCTTTTTAATTTTTCTATCACCTGGTTTGGGTGAGTAGAAGCATTGTTCTTTCATTTAGCTTTTTCATTTCTGTAAGTTTCTAGCATTTGTCCACGCTTAGATTTTAATTTGTGAAACCACGTGAATAGAATTTCAAAGGTTTTGAATATTGAATAATCTTCCTGAACAAATAAAACCTTTCGTTTTTGCTTTGCATAGGAAATAGCATTGTCCTATTTTAAATTTAGAGTCTAATGCAGTTATTATTTTAGGCTAGAATCTCCAGTTCAGGGTTTTTTTCTGCACAATTGTAATTTGACCCGTTGTGTAAAAATAAATTGATTGTTTGATAGCGTCACTGGGTTAAAAATTCTGCTCTTTTATTTTATTTTAAACCTTTACAATTTTTCGTGTATTTAAGAAAGTCTGATTTCATTCACTCACAATATACTTTTCGTGGTTAGATTAAAGTTTTAATTCGCGAGGGTAACTCTGAGGTTAATGGTTCTTTTGTGTTCATTAAAATCTTTTCCGCTGAGCTAGCTAATATTGTTTCTTTTTCATTTTCAAAAATCAGTTTAGTATTCTTAGTCATTTCAATCAATACAGAGCAGTACGTATTGCTGCGGACTGGCGCCCCGGTTTTCACAAATTCAGATGTTGTCATGTTTACTCCGATCAACCTTTGTCAATGTTTCGGGAAAGTTTTCACAGATGAAATATTTTATTTTTATTTAAGATTTTGTTAATGATTTGATAGTATAATTTATTTAGTTAAGTGTTCAGTTATTTTAAATTAATTAATTTATTTATTTGTCTAGCGCTCGCTAGTTTGATTCATTGTTTATTCTTTTGGATGTTGGTGTCAAGATTTTGTGCGTTGCGTTGCACGCAGCTGTTGTTGTTACAAAAAACGTCTGGTGAATTGTATGAGCCAGTTCCTTGCTAGACGCTAGCGTAAGTACTTGTGTTTTTGAATTCATTGCTGCCATTTTGTTAATACTTTTGATTTAAAGATTTGTTTCCGCTTATATTGAATTTTATTCTGTCCATCAAGGAACTCGCGTAATAATAATTGTTATTATATTGTTGTGTACATATTTTAGATATAAGACCATTTATTATTTTTGTTCGGGAAGATATTTTAGTTTAAAGAGTTAATTTTTTTCGTTTTTTTAATTTTGCTGATTTGTATTTAATTATTAATCACCTCGAGTTGGGTGAATAGAAGCATTGTGCTTGTATTTAAATTTTTCTTTTGTAAATTTACTTGAAATGTCCACGTTTAATTTAGTTTGTTTTAATTTTGAATCCACGTGGATTGATTTGAGATAAAAAGGATTATCTTCTTGAACAAATTTGTCCTTTGTTTGATAGAGGATTTAGCATTGTCCTATTGTAATTTAGAATCTCGAGCAGTTTTTTGATTTAAGCCAGGATCCTTTGTCCACGGTTTTTTTTCTGCAAAATTTTGTAATTAACATTTATTTCTTTTCTTTTTTTATAATAAATTATTGATTGTTATTTAACGTCATTCAAAATTATGTTCTTTTATTTTTATTTAAACCTTTTCAATTTTTGAAGTATTCAAGAAAGTCAGATTTCTTTCACCCACAATTTACTTTTCGTGATTAGATTCAAGTTTAATTCGCGAGGGTAACCCTGAGTTTAATTGTTCTTTTGCGCCCTTTAAAATTTTTATCCGTTGAGCTAGCTAATTTAATTTTTCATTTTTTTTATTATTTATTTTGCATTTTCTTTTGGTACATACAGTACACAGCAGTATGTAAGGACATGTATCTCCACTAGCGACTAAATCAAATAGAGTAGTTCGTAATGTAAATACATACAAAAGTAGCAGAAGCAGGTTATAGCTGCTAACGTAAAGAAACAGTTTTATACATCACTACATATAACACCCTTATTCTAGAACGAAATGCCAATGTTACTAAAATGTGACCGCAGTGGCGCCGTTTGGTCTTGGAGAATATTACATATTCAATACAAAGCAAGGCCGTCATAACCTTTTATGTCACGATTAAAATACTCCCTCCGTGACGTAGTAAGTGTCACATTTAACATGCAAGAATGAATGCAACATACAATCATGGCAGTTTGGCAAATTGGAACGAAAAAAGTATTTCTTTTTAATGTCAATAGTAGTAGTTTGTAAAATAAAGAAACTTTTTAAAATATTTCGTAAAAATGTGTAGTTAGCAGAGTGACGACGTTGTATGCAATTTGTCATTGGCGTTACGTTCAGCAGCAGGCAGACGTGTTAAATAAGTTTTTTTTTGTTATTTGAATTTGCCTTTATTGCCACGATCTCTTGTAAAATTATTATTATTATAATGTAAGTACCTTCGTGGCAGATTGCATCGCTTTCCACCTCGCCCGTCCTGGGGTTTAAGATTCGTATTTTCTTGTCCTTGCACGTCGTAAGCAATTTAGATCCGTCCCAGTTGAAGCACGCGCTATAGACTATATCAGGGTGGCAGTCGATGTGGACTAAAGATTCGCCAGTACCTATAAAGAAATAGAAAGACGATTTTTAGCAAAATTTTATCCCCTGCAAACACATCCAGATAAATTTACAAAAAAATTATCCGTAGAACCGGAACCTATAAGAATGCAATACAGAGAAATACTTTTTAAAATAGGGTCATAAATGACACTGTATATTATTTATCTCTAGGCATCAGAAGTATTATTAATTGTTGTTTGAATTAAAAAGGATAAGGTACTTATTATTCGCACTAATTATTTGATATTAACAGATGATGATTACTATGCAATAACGAGTCTTCTTGCAGTGATTTCTATTCCTTTGTAGTCTTTACAACTATTAAAAATCACCAACTGAAGTACCGTAAGGTGGAAAAATCAAAAAGCTACACTGAGATCGAGAATGATTATCCTGATCCTACACTACTTTCCTATTTATTTTACAATTTTAATCCATTAGATAATAACCCCGAGAGGGGGCGAGTAAGTACCCCAATGTTCCTCCCTAATCACTAAACGTTATAGCTGTATTCTCTTTACCGTCTGACTTAGCTTGTCTTAGTTTTATGAGTTAAGCTACGAACTATTCTCTAGAAACGCAGTTAGTCGGCTTGTTTGGTCATTCGTAATGAGTAGCTCGTAGCTTAACTCACAAAACTAAGATAAGCTAAGTCAGACGGTAAAAAGAATAAGGCTTATATCAGTGACATTTAATTAGTATTTGTGAGGACGATATGACGTCAATTCATAATTGTAATAAAGGCGTAAGGCTCAAACTGCTAGAGGCATACGAGATTAAGAAGCAATCGAGGGAAGTCAATACAAAATTAATGAATGAGCATATTAATTATAACATTATACCAATTTTCTCTCATTTAAAATTTTAATTTAATATTAAATATATAATTCATATAATGTATATATGCTATTATTTGGTAATTTTAATCTTGACTTTTTAGAACTTAATATCCACTGCAAAGCTACTACAGATTTGCTAAATTCCTTCAATTTAATTCAACAGATTTTTGTTCCCACACGAATTACTCCTACATCATCAACTTGCATAGACAATTTTTTTACTTCATTAGTCAGTTGTAACAAGTACTGCAGTTTTTGATCCTCTCTTATCAGATCATCATGCTATTTCTGTTACACTTGCAATCAATACCAGTTGCAGTCGGAATAAAATGTTTTTCCACAAACATGACATTAAAGAAAACAATTTAATCTCTCTCATTTTGATTGGACTATTTTCGAGGCTCTGTCTGCTAATGCAGCTTTTGGTTTATTTTTTAATATTTTCATTGAAGCTTTCAACCATAATTGCCAGTTAAAAGAATTTTCTTATTAACATAATAATTATAACAAGCCTAAATGGGATAAAAATGATCTCAAATCTATTAAAGATCAACTTGAAATACTTGATATTATACGTAAAACTAACAAGAGCGCTGACTCTACAACTTTATTCAATAAACTTAACAAAAAATATAAAGCTGAAATAAAAACAAAGCAAAACAACGTGCCAATATTAATTACATTCTGAATTCAGATAACAAAAGTAAAGCATCATGGCAGATTATCAATTCACACATAAATTTAAAAACGAACCTGTCCATCAACAATTTTTTTCAGCAACCGACTTAATGACTTTTTTGCTTCAATTCCAATTACTATTGAAGCTATACCGCAAAGTCAGAATTCTTTTGTTGATTACTTAAATAATGTCCCAATTAAAAATAGTAAATCTTTTTACCTCTTTCCTACTAACGAAATTGAAATACATCAAACTATTTTGTCATTAAGTAATAGTACTTATTGCATGTGTTAAAGAAAGCTGGCCCTGTTATTTGTTCTCCTTTAGAAATAATCATTAACAAATGCTTTATAGAAGGAACATTTCCCGCACAACTTAAAATCGCTAAAATTATACCTGTTTTTAAAAAAGGGCGCAGAGATCCAATAAATAACTACAGGTCAATAGCAATTTTACCCGTGCTGGCGAAAATTTTTGAAGATTTACTTAAAACTAGATTAGTCAATTATTTTGAAAAAACCTTTTACTTTTGTCCGCATCAGTATGGTTATCGTAAAAACAAATCGACAATTTTAGCATTAACTAAAGTAAAGGAAGATATAATAAAAGCAATTGATGAATCACAAAGATGTTCAGCGATCTCACTAGATCTAAGCAAAGCCTTTTATTGTGTCAATCATGAATTTCTTTTAAACAAATTAGAATATTATGGCATCAGAGATACACCGTTAAATTTGATTCAATCTTATCTATGTGATCGCAAACAAGTGGTGGATGTAAATCAAAATGTTTCCAGTACTTCAGATATTTCTTTAGGTGTCCCTCTAAGCTGGAAACTTGGTCCTATTTTTTTCATTATATTTGTCAATGATTTTATACCTAATTTAGATACCGGCCATTCCATTATGTTCACTGATGTTACTCTTGTGAACAAAGGTGAAACAATACCTTATTTACTTACTTACGAGAACAAATTGTTTGAGACTGCTACTGACTGGTGTGCAGCTAATAAATTAAAATTAAATTATGATAAGACTCAAAAATTAACTTTTTCGTTGAAAAGGGGTCATACTCAAAGTATAAATCTATTAAGTGTTGTTATCGATTCTGAACTAAATTGGAAGCATCATATAGATGAATTGAAAGGTGGAAATACGAAAGGGGTATGTGCCAAAACCTTAGTTCAGAAGAATTTAAAAAAAGTTTCTAAAATTCGTGATAATAGTTTTAATACAAAAGTTATTTTATAAATATTTTCAATACACAAAGGAAACCGTATTTATGAAAACAAAATAATAAATCTAAGAAAAGTCTAATCATAAAAATTTTAAAAATCAAAATAGTTAGGAAAGACGTAAGTGCCACCATCTAGTCTTTTTGAAAACTGCTTTCTGGACGGGAATGAGTTGACAAAGGTTCTTCTAAATTAAGTAATTTTCTGTAGAAGACTTTATGGTCTTCATTGTTCAGATATTCGATCATGGGACTAAGAGAAGTACGCTTATTGGTTTTTATTTTATTTTCTGGTGGCAGTTTTCTTATTGCCGTATTTTTCAGTTCGGTCGTAGTAGTTCCTTTTTTCAAAATGTTTACTTCCGCCCACGGTGATACTTCTGAAAATGACGTGTTCATTATGACCATAGTTGGGTTGTCTTCTATTTTTATTATAACTGGTTTACTGATTTTAAGCTTAGTAGTATTTAAGAACTTGTCTGCTAAGTATTTATGTCCCAAAATCTTATAGTTATCATATCTACTATCTTAAACGACAGAGTGTATCTTCCAGAAGAAACAACTTTATGCAGATCTGTTGGGACAAATGCTTTCATGACACGTTTCTGCTTTTCTATAAGTGCAAAATGTCGGTCACATGGCATAAAGCTATGTCCACTAACCAAAAACTGGATAGAATCTAACACTCCATTTGCCATCAAGAACACAAACAAAAACAAAATTATCTTGTTTTTATTTTGTCCACTGCAATTATCGCACCAAATGATTAAATTTTTCTTATGAGTAAAAGAACTGTTTATGAGGTGAAGCACGCAGGAAGCTATTTCGTTTGCCCCACGTCCTGCAAAGCCTTCGTGCCACATAAACATATAAGCTTCATTGGTATCGCAAACAAGAACACCAAAGTTGTAACATGAAAGCTGTGCTAGATAAAACATTTTGGAGTGAGTCAAAGTGGGACAAAACACACTGTCAAGACCATACTAAAACAACATGTTTTACTTCCAGGCTGTTGCGACGCAATCATGCCCTGCTTTAAGAGTTCTTGAGCTTCACGACTTGATGCAATATTTGCTCGTATTTCACACTGTAGCTTATCGCATAAACTGCAAGTATTCTGTCGTGGACGACGAAAACAAAGATTAGGAAAATCTATCTTAAAAATGGAAACATAATATTTGTATGTAACAGCAGAGATAGGGTACATCTCTTTGAAAGCTCTGAAGAGTTGGTTTAGATTTAGATCTGTGCTTATATATTCTTTGTTTGACTTGGCTCTTGAGTAGTGTCCAACTTCTCTATATATCGAATCAATATGTAGTTTCACCAGGTGACGATCTTCTTCAGAAAATTTTGTATGTAATGTATAACACGTTTCGGCCATACGTTGCGAAGGCAACTAGTACGTCCATTTTCTTGTTAGTGATGCCAGAACAGTCTGTAAAGATTTTGTTACAGACACGAATAAATTCTCCATTTTCATCGGGAAGAGTATAATAAACAGTTGTCTGCCTTCGGCTTTCGTTTGGGTCGTCATACGTTCCATGACGACGTCTCTTAACTGGTGAGAAACTTATAACGCCAAGTAAATAAGTGCCTTGGGTTTTTATGTCCTGATCATGAAACTGCTTAAAAAGGGTTACCCGCCTCCCGTAGCTAATTTTCTTGCAATTGAAATGACACTTACATGGCAACTACAACAAAAGAATGAATGACCCTTGTTATGAAAATATAAATAAATTAAAGGTTATGTTCACCTTTTGTTTCAGAGCAGACTTTCCAGGTTTTAATTTGTATTTACTAGTTTTCTAGGCTTCTCCAGAAGCTTTAAGTCGTCTTTGTTCTTCACGAAAAGAAACACTACCCCCTTTACGTCTTTTAGAATGGTTTTCTTCCATTTTTGTTCACTTACAAGTAAAACAAATTCAAACAAGAAAACATTTTCTGTACTTATCGCTAAAGGCACATACCACCTTTCTAATTGACAGTACGCGGGTACATACTGGTAACGCCATCTTTCACAGTAAACCTACACCACATACGTAAACGTGGCACTTATTCCTTTTGTCACGACATGCAACACGGCACTTACAACGCTCTACGGCAATAACGGTATTTCGTAAAAATTGGCGCTTACCCCCTTTCGTATTTCCACTCTTCAATTATGTTCTAAGCTTAATGCTTGTTGTTATAAAATAAGAAGGATAATAGACTTCACAGATATTAATGTTGCATTGTTATTGTACTATGCCAATTTCTTCAATTTAGTTAATCACAGTATAATTTTATGGGGAGCTTCATCATCGGCTATCAGAGTTTTCCAAATTCAAAAAAAGATTATTAGGATCATTAGCAAAGTATCATCCTCCGAACATTGTAAATCACTTTTTAGGAACCTTGGGGTATTGACCGTACCCTGTCTGTACATCTATAATTATTTAATACACGTTAAAGAAAATTTTAGTACTTTTATGGTCGTTTGCACCGTTCAGGATTAAGTTATAATTAAAATTTAATCATAATTAAAGTTTAAATTCCCTTGCACCGACTGCTTAACTAATAATTAAATCCTTAATTCCTGATTATCTTTAATTAGTACCCAAGATACGAATTAACTCATAATTAAAGTTGACGCAAGCGTAGTTTCTTCGTTTACAATCGTATTTATAGGCGATTATAGGTTATGTTATGCGGTTTTTGGTTATAATACAAATATCTGTGACTGTAGATTGAAATAGCTAGCTAATTAAAGTGTTCACTTTGAAGATTAGGACAAAGAACAGCGGCGTGCAAGAAGTGTATATTTGGCAGGGTTTTAGAAAGTCCAAGGTAAATCAAAAATTAATTCTCGAAATAAAATGTACTTGAGGATTACTCGTGGTTTCAGGTGGGAATGACCCGCAGGTATTTCGTAATAGGAAAGGATATCTTTCTATAAATTCACAATTTTTATATGATGCTAATTTAAAAATAATGGATATCGTAGTACGATGGCCAGGGAATACACACTTTAATGATGCATTCTTTTCCATAAGCGACAGTGGATTTGTCTCAAAAACATATTTATTGACCCCACTGTTAAATTCTGAAACAGTTGTGAAAAATCATTATAATGAAAGCCATATTACAACACAGAATGTCATTGAAAGCATGTTTCTAAGAAGAATGTTTTCCGATACTGGCATATGGTTGTCGCTTAAAGCTGGATACCTTTACGGCAGTAATAGTTGGTACCTCAGTATCGAATGCAATGAAGAAAAATTAAATCAAAAAATTTTAAATGGACAACTTCATGAGATTAATTATGACGCGGTTGATGATGTACCTGCTGCGACACAGGCATTACTAATTAATGATTATTTCAAAAATTTGTAATTCATTGCTATATAGAAATTAACTTTTGAACATTTTTTTTGTATTTGTTTTCTTTGGCTTTTGTATAAACGAAATATATTTTATTTACTCTAAATGCATTATCACTTTGATTTTTTTTAAAGAAATATTGTGTATGTAATTAACCATTTATTTATTAAATAAAAGGAACAAAATATATAAGGAAATGATGGTAATAATAAAATAATTCTGACAAGTAATAGCAGAGGTCAAATAAAGTATCAAAAATTGGAGCATTTGCAGAACAAACAAGTAAAAGAATTGCATAATGAAAAAAAAACCTGCATTCACATATTAATTTCCATTTTAAAACTACTATTCAACTTTTTTTATTTCAATATCTAGTTCTGTAGCAATTTTCTTCAGCTTAAATTCCAATAACTTTCAAATGCCGCTTAAAATCGTGCATTCGCATAGCGGCAGTTTTCATTATGATGGAACAGTGTTCCCCAACATAAATACAATTTTTGACTAAAAACTAAACTTAACGCATTACCAACCTATATTTCTGTGGCAAACTTTTTAATTAACTAATCATTAATTAAATGTGTTCGGTGCTATCCTATTCATATTTAATTCGTAATTAAATTTAATCTTTGATTAGTTAATTAAAATGTTAATCACAGACGGTGCAAACGGCCGTTAAACAACTTACATGAATACGACACTAGAACAAATATAAATTTAGAGATTCCGTGCCATCGAGTAAAGGTGACTCAACTTTCTATGCGCTATCAAGCCATAAAATTTTTCAATAACCTATCTCTTAAGTACAGGAAGATGCCGATCAATACCTTCGAGAGAGAAATAAAACAATTGTTATTAAATGAGGCCTATTACAGCTTTTCAAATTTATTTGTTTATCTTAACTCATATTGGTATATTTAAATTTTAATTTATTTCGTACATGCAAATAGCCTGCGTAGATATTAGTTTTTTTCCCATGATGCATTTTCACATACTGGAGTAAATTCTCATTCATGGCGGCATTTTGGAGCTTCTAGCTATTTAGTTCTATATTACTCTTAGTAATGAAACGTAATAAAATTAAAATCATTCTTACCAACGTTCCATATAACCACTTGATTGTCGCTTCCAGCAGTTAAGAGTACGTTTTGGGCTGTCGGATGCCACAAGACTAAACCCACCCTCCTCTGATGATAGACCAAATCCACTACGGGCTCTGTTAGAGTTTTTATAAGACCGTGATCCGGTATGTGCCATACTTTGACCACGCAATCTTCAGAACCGCTAGCTATGACGTTGTCGTTGTGCGGACACCACGCTATATCGAGTACGGGACCTTTATGCCCACCGACCAGCGGATGATCTGCAGGAATCCGTCCCACCTACAAGAAGAACCACACTGTATATGTTCTCGATGTCTCTAAAATTAAAATTACCGTTATTTTCTCATAATTCGTAATTAAGGACGGCCGAAAAGTGCGAAATTTTAATGAGACGAGAAAATGGGAGCAACGTCGTAGTTACGCGCGGAACATAACCTAACGAAATGATATGAAATTCAAATCTGCGTCATGCTCCAGTAATGTTAACTTTTTTTTTATTTTTAGGATTAAATAATTATGCACACCTCCAGTGTTTTCTAGATAATAATAAGTTCATATAGTGCATATTGTTATACCGAGTACGCCATTATGTATTGCGAAATTTATTTATTTACAGACATACAGAATGTTACAAATTGCCGCAGGTATATTCAACTTCTCTTATTTTAAATGGATTTATTTATAGTATGTTTAAAAAATTATCCAATTGTAACCGTAAATTCGGTCTGCGTTTAATAATTGCCCACTCCTGAAAAGGGTATATTTATTAAACGCGGTTTCCTGAAATTGGTAACTCACGGTGTTACCAAACTAACCGAGATCATTTCTTGGTTCTTATTATCAGTAAAGATGAAGGTTAGGTTATGTTACATGTTTTGATGGATCTGAAGATATACATTTGTATTTTAGTGCCTTTTTATAGTTTTAATTGATTTCTGCAGGTGTGGGGTTGTTATGATGGATTGTATGCAACTTTTACACTGTCTATTATTTAATAGTAGTGAGGGAGAAGATGAAGGAATTGAAACAGGTAAATATAAAAGAAAAAAAACCTAGAATTATATACTTAAAATTGTTTTAGCCAAAAAAATACCGTCCGAAAATAAGAGGCTACGTGGATAATGTAATTAGTAATTATTCGGAGTCTGTATTTCGTGAAAATTTTAAAGTGAATCGAACTACATTTGAATATATAACTTCCATAATTCAACACCAAATACGATCATATGGCGCCAGAAGAAAAATGACAATTGATTGCAAGTATACCATACAAAGACAATGAGCACTTCAGGCCAAATCAGCGCCGCTACAACCATCATCGTGCTTCTGTATACAGCAGAAATGAAAGAGCATTCAAGCTAAAGAAGCAGTTCTATGTAATTTTTTTTATAAAATGCATTGATGGACTGCAAATACAGGTCGACTAAAAAGTATGAACGTTAAAATATTATGAAAACTATTAACAAAACTTGTTGAAATTTGGTACATGGTTAAAAGTATTTAAATTCTATCGTCTAAGATGCTCTTCAAATTTCTATCTTCATTTGTTCTGGGGTACAAGGCTAACTTGATTTTTTTTTTTTAAATGGCAGGAAGGGTCAAATTTAATATTTTTGAAAAGAGAATTTTTTCTGCGTTCTTTGATGTAACACATCCATATCTTATTTTAATCGAAACTTTAAAAAAAAATTTCGAGCTAGTAAAATTTTGAAAAATGAAAAATTTTGTTAGTCGTGGAAATGTTGTCTTTATCTATCGTTACTTCTTTGCTGCGTGAAGTTTGACCAATAATTAAATAATAGTTAATAATAATTGTAAAAATAACATTTAACTGAAACAGAACAGATTTTAATAAAAAGAGCTCAAACAAGAAATTACATAATTTTTATGTTACAAAAGATGTTCGAAATGATTTCTATTTACCTCCTGGCAATAATGAACACGTTGAGGAAAATTTTGCAAAAAGGCAATCAAAATATTTGGAGAAATACTGGCAATTTCGTTTCTTATACGTTCTTGTACGTCTTCGATTTGTAATGGTCTGTTGACATGCACTCGATTTTTTACATGACCTCACAGGAAAAAATCAAGTGGGGACAGATCAGGAGACCTAGCTGGCCATTCAATAGCCCCCCTTCGCCCTATCCATCTACTGCGAAATGTTTCATATCCAAATATTCGCGCACTTGACGACCAAAATGCGGCGGTGCTCCGTCTTGTTGAAACCATATGGTTTCTGTTGGTATACAATTTCGATTGCCGTGGTTTGGAAATATTTCCTAAGTCGTGAACAATATGTTGTTGTAAAGTTGCAAATATCTTTCAGACGTTAAATTGCCGTTAATGAAAAAAGACCTACGATATTCGACCAATAATGCCACACCAAACATTAATTTTCTGTCGATGAACCTGCTCTATTCAATGCGGATTTCTGTCAGACCAATATCGACAGTTATGGCGGTTAACATATCCATTTAGACAAAAAGTTGACTCATCAGAGAAGAGGACTCGATTAAGAAAGTTACTATCCTGATGCATCATAGTTTCGCAAAATTCGATTCTGCGGTCAAAATCATCGTCACTTAATTCTTGTAGCAAGTGAATTTTATAAGGATGATATTTTTCGCGTTTCATTATTTTTTGTATGGATCCTCTACTCATGTGGTGGTTCAATGCCAACGGTTGTACTAAATTTTTTGGATTTTCTACCACATCCAACATAACGTTCAAAGAATTTTCTTCGTTGGTAATAATTCGAGGTCGCCCAGGTCTTGCACGGTCTTTAACGCTACCAGTTTCTTGAAATCTTTGTAAGGTTTTTGAAACCGTCGTCCTGGAGATCGGTTCCCGGTTTGGATGAATTTCATTAAAAAGAGTCACTACTTGAGCACAACTTCGTTTTCTGTCGCCATAACCAACCATCATGACAATTTCTATACGCTCAGTTTCGTTAAATGTACCATTGTTAAACAAATTATTGCACACAAGTTTAATTTTTTGCGACTATGCAGGTGACACATCGTCAATAACAGCATTTTCAAAGCTAACTTAGTTTTATTTTTCCAGAATTAAATTTTTGAATTTATTTTTTTTTGCCTTTTAATAAAAATAAAGATGGGCATGTGTTACATTACTGAATTCAGAAAAAAATGCTCTTCAAATTTGACCACCCGTGCCATTTAAAAAAAAATCAAGTTAGCCTTCTATTTCAAAATAAATGATGGTAGAAAATTGAAAGAAATCTCAGATGATAGATTTAAACACTTCTAACTGTATGCCAAATTTCAACGAGCCTGCTAAACGTTCTGAAAATATTTTAACCACTGTTTATCCATACTTTTTAGCGACCCTGTATATAATGATGTGTTGCATTCTCCATATTTGCATCTTTCAGGAAGATATTATGACCATTGTTATACATCATAACGATGAAAGTAAATTAGAAATGGATGATTACTATTATGGCAATTTACAGGAAAGGCAAATGAGAATTGAGGGGCCGAATAACCGGAACCTTATCTATCAACAATTTTAATAAATAAATAAAATAAATAAATTTATATATCTATAATATCAAAAAGGCAGTTTTTTTCTTTAAAGATATGAGTAAATAAATTGTCAAAAATGAGAAAAAGAACAAATTCTAAAATATTTAAATTAAATTAATTCCAGTTTGTTGTAATAATGGGCTAAGTAAGAAACATTTTAATCTAATAGCAATAATAATCAAAACAGTGACCACCCGTGACAATAACCTATACACAATGTAACCACATCGTTTCAAAAATTACCACGAATTTCAGTTACCACAATTTACCGCAACTTACCGTCACCAAGCGTATGGTTGATTTTTTAAACATTCTATTAACGCCACCTAAAATGTCCTTTGCAGTAAAACACTGGATAGGGTGAATACACCAGTGAATGAACATTTAGTGCATTAGGATGAAAATTACCTTAATTATAATTGGATTAACAAGATAACAGTATACAGTCTTATATAATATTGCCGCTGATGCTTTGATCTTTGAAAATGTAAATTGACAGAAGCGACTATTTATTTGTAATTCAAGTATTTATAACAAAATGTAAAAATTCCAATAAATGAACATTAAGGTGTGACTGGACAAACTGTATTAAATTAATCTCATTAGTTACAAAAAAAAAGCTTGGAATACATTTATTTAATTTCATCTTAATAAAAAAAAAATACAAATTCATCACCTTTACTTTAAAAGTCTGGAATACATTTATTTAATTTCATCTTAATAAAAAAACAAATACAAATTCATCACCTTTACCAAGCATGCGTGTAGCAATTTTAAAACTAAAATAAATTCTCACAAAAATTTGATTAATTATTAATAATTAGTCATATATACAGTTGCCATAACGGGCAGCATCTCTAGTTTAACCTATTTACCAAAATTAGCACAATTGCAAACAGTGTTCATTCACAGGTACGTACCGGTCATTAACTGGCGTCTTTACCCTACATTGTTATGTTCACGACAATTACAAGAAGCTGACTCTTTTCCAGTTGTAGTTTCTGAGATTTTAAGTTTTATCCTGCAAACTGGTTTACTTTAAAAGGTATTTTAGGTGACTTATATTAGATATCAAAGGTGCTTTTGATAATAGGTTTGTTCGTTTTGGCACTAGCGTCACGCAGCGAAATGCAGCCGTAAGCATTCCCGTTCGTTTTGATGGCAAAACGAACAGCAATCAGAAAATTTAAAGCTGGAGTCAACCCAGCGTTTTACGACCACAGCTTGCGTTTAAAAACTTTACGATACGTCACGGGGCTAGATTTTCGCGTTACGACGCTGAGTGCCAAAACGAACAAACCTAATGTCTGGTCGCCGGAAATTATAGTACAACTATAGCGTAAAAGTTGCTCAGGTAATTTAATTAGAATCGCTAGCGGATATTTCTCAAATAGAGTCGCTATAGTTGAGGAACCGGTAATTAGTATTACACGGGAAATTATTTAAGTTCTTCTTCTTCTTCTAGTAAGAAAAATTGGTTTTTATCCCTCGTTGGAAAGCTTCAGGACTTTTCCTAAACCAAATACAAAGCGTATTATTCGTCCCTGAACATATCTTTACATAATCAAATTACATACAGTTGACTCTCCCTAAAACAATCTGTTTTAATTTTGATTTGATTTTTTTTCAAAATCGAATTCATAACTTTGTATGAATTCTTTAATTCGCACTCTGCTTTCATCGAATCAAAAATTCCAAAGATTCCTCTCTCCAAATCGAACATCATTCATACAAAGTTATGAATTCGATTTGGAGAAAAATTCAAATTAAAATTAAAACAGATTGTTTTAGAGAGAGTCAACTGTATGTAATTTGATTATGTAAAGATATGTTCAGGGACGAATAATACGATTTATATTTTTTTTCACAAACTTGCAGAAGGTAGAGGCATATACCTTGAACAACAAATCTACAGCACAGTTTTGAAACAAATAAAAATTTCGGATTTTTACCTAAGTAATTAAATTTACATATAATAATAGTATCGAAGTGTATGTTTTAAAGTTCTGCTTTTTCTCTTTATTATACATATAGAGTGTGCCATCGAAGACTGGGTCTTTGATTACAGCTTTATCACAGTATACCGGGTGAATCAATAGTCCGATATTGGTCGATATTGACTTTAACATCTCTCATAAAAGATTTTTCAATGTGGCATACCACATGACGGAAAGAAGTGCACGCTCTAATAGTATATTAAAAGACAAGTTTCATTTTGACGTTTCAAAGTACGAATTCAGAGTTTAAGAAACGAGTGGCGTAGCCACGAGTTTCTTAACTGAATGAGTGCTTTAATGTCAAATGAAACGTGTCTTTTATGCTATTTTTTGCAATTAGTTTTAAAATTTCTCTTTTTGTAAAAGCAAAACGAGAAAAAATTGATAATCTAGGGAAATTTTGTGGCGGTTGTCACCAGTTGTCACCTTGGTTTGGCACAAGATTTAAATTGACAAGTTAATTTAAAATTGACACATTTTTGAAATTTGTTATATATTATATTACTAAAGTAACTATATTATAATATTTAATATGAGTTCTACAACTTTTTTCATGCACTCCGCCTGAAATACGGCAAATTGCTGAAAAAACCATTAATAATTTACTTCCGGAGAAATCGTACACTATGTATCAAAAGCGATACAAACATTTTGAAAAATGGTGCAAAGAAAGGAAATTCTTCATATTTCTGAGAACGTCTTACTTGCTTATTTTGAAATGCTACGTAAAGATTATAAATCGTCATCATTATGGTCGATTTATTCGATGTTAAGATCGTGTTTAAATGTACATAGAAATGTGGATATATCAAAATATATTAAACTTCAAGCATTATTAAAACGGCTATCTAAAGGTTATCAAACAAAAAAAATCTAAAATTTTAGAAGAAGAAGATATTCATAGATTTTTGAAACAAGCCGATGATAAAATATACTTAGCTATAAAGGTTAGTGTTGATTTTATTTCGTTACTATTTTGTAAATTCTTTATATTCTAGCTTATTTTGATAATAGGATATAATGGAGCCTGTAGGCGAGAAGAATTAATTAATATATGTGTGGAAGATCTTCAATACAATTCCGATTCCATTATAGTCAACATACCTAAAACAAAAACCAATGTACCCAGAATGTTCGCAGTGACTGATGTAAACTGCATCGAACTTATAAAAAAAATATAATAATCTGCGGCCTAAACAGTTACTCAAAACGTTTTTTCTAACTTATCGTCATGGCTGCTTAATTAATAGCCCTATCGGTATTAACCCATGGAAATGTTCCTAAACAAATTGCCAGTTTTCTTCATTTACAGATCCTCATCTTTATACAGGACATTGTTTTAGAAGATCCAGTGCGACACATATAGCAAATACTGGAGGTGATATTTTAACTATAAAACGATTAGGTGGCTGGAAAAGCACGGCTGTTGCTGAAGGTTACTTTGCCTCTTCTATGAAAAATAAAATTGATGTTGGAAATATGCTTGCACAGGAAAATAATGTGAATCTACCTGGAACTTCTGGGAATGGTTCACAGTTTTGAGTACTCCAACAGAAGCAATATCACTATCGCAAGAGAACGATAATTTTCAACAGAATGTTTCTACTGCACACGGTATCACTATCACTTCGAAAGATAATCAAACGTTAACATAAATGTTTATAATAGTTGAACTATTTCAAAGATTAATTAAAAATATCAAATCTTACAATGAATTTTAATATAATAACCTCAAACTTGCTTACAAAATGTCATATTGACATCTCCATTTCTGTTGCAATGTGACCAACTTAAAATAAATCTGCTTAAATGTTCCATTTCTATTACGCAACTAGTGCTGTAATAGACCCTATTACGGCACTAGTGGAATAGATTTATGGTTTACGGCACTAATTGGCAAAAAAATTTTTCACGTCCCGGAGTGTAATCAGTTTTCCAGACGTACCAATCTTAATTTTTTCAAATGAAACCATACTTATTTTTTTAGGCATCTTTATTTGTTGTAATGAATACTGCAAATACATACGTTCTCTTATTAACATAATCTTATTAAGATCTTCTTTTGATTTGATGCAGTGTTTTAGAGATATTCTGTTGCCTCAAGATAAAAAAAACTCACCCAGTATAACTCTAAAGAAGCATATAAATTTTGAAGTTATCAAAAGCAACCAAAGAAGAAATATTGTATGGTTGTACACACTAAGTGATAACCCCGAAATTGATAACAAAACTACATCCGTTAATAGGATAAAGTTTAAAATCTCAGAAACTGCAATTACTGCAAAAATGTTGACAAAATTTGCCATACATCCAAAAGTAATTGTCAGGAGTGCATATAACCACATATCGCTGCACATGGTGCTTTTTATTACCAAAAAAAAAAAATAGCGCAATCTCATTTAAAATAAATAAGTCAAAGATGTGTGCGAATTGTAACACACTGTATATATGTACAGTGACAGTCATAATACGATATATGCTGCTGCGGTTAGACAACCCATTTCGCTGAGTGTATTTTAAGTTGCATATTTTTGGTTGATTTAATTTCTCCGTTCGATTTGATTACAATTAACCAAGAATTTTCACAATTTTATGTTGTTTTGTTTAAGTTTAGTTAAAAGTTTATTGTATCATTTTAAATTTTGTAGTGTTAAGATTTTTTAATTAATCCATTCATTCATTTATCTATTGGTTGCTTGTGCTGATTTAATGCGGTATTCTATTACAAAATGTCATTGTAATGTTAATACGTCTGCGTTGGTACGATTTTGAAGAGAGGATTTATGTAAGAAAAAAACAATTGTAGAATTTTGTTAAGAACTCCTTGTTCGACTATTGACGTGAAGTAGACGTATTTTTAATATCTTTGTTGACATATTTGTAATTCATTCTGATATAGAAAATCAAGACAATTCTACTATTGATAACTTATTAAGTATATCTAAATGATGTACCATTAAGATATAAGATCAATTATTATTTTTGTTAGGAAGATATATTTTAAGTTTTTTTCTCTCATTATAGTTTAAAGAGTTAATTTTCCGGTTATTCAATTTTGCTGTTCATTTTTAATTATCAATCACCTCTTTTGATGAGTAGAAGTATTTTCTTGCATTAGTTTTTTTTTTCATTTTTGTAAATTTCTAGTATTAGTCCACGCTTAGTTTATTTTAATTTGTGAAACCACGTGGATAGAATTTCAAGGATCTTCCTGAACAAACAAAACCTTTTGCTTTGCATAGGAATAGCAGTTGTCCTTTTTAATTAAATCAAGTGCAGTTTTTAGTGTGACCAGAACCTTCAGTTCAAGGTTTTTCTGCACAATCTGTAATTAAACCCGTTGTTGAAAAATTAACTGTAATAGCGTCAAATGTAGAAAAATTCTGTTCTTTTATTTTTATAAACCCTTTCAATTTTCGCGTATAAGAAAGTCTGATTTAATTCTCTCACAATTTACTTTTCGCGGTTAGATTCAAGTGTTAATTCGCGAGGGTAACTCTGAGGTTATTAGTTCTTTGCGTCTGTTTTGATTTTATCCGTTGAGCTAGCTAATTTTATTTTCTTTTGCATTTTAAAATTCAGTTTTGCATTTTCATTTAATTCAATCAGTACACAGCAATCCGTACGGAAAATCTCACTTTTCTATCTGTGGTAATTTTCGTGCTATATTCCGCTGATATAGTAATGGCACACCCTGTATATCGACATCGCAAATTCTTGAAGCATTAGACATCGTTGGTCCTAGGTCGAAATGCGCCAGAAAATAGGAACTCAACGTGAGTGCGTACGTTCACATATACAGAACGTTTTAAAAATAGTTGAATACATGTGTTGTGTAGTTCTATTCTGGTTAATATGCGTTACAAATCGAAGCCAAATACTTTAATATTAATCGCAAAAAAAATGCAGTTTTAATGATATAAAATATAATCACAAAATAAATATTTTAACCTGATAAGCTAGTGAAATCGGACTTAGATCTATATTAGTTAATTGTGCGTCAATCTTAAACTTACGAATTGTTCAAATAATTATGCATCCTCATATAATTATTGTCTCGTTTCTTGATTTTATATTACTATTATGTACACTATCGTCCAAGGAAGTTTGACCAAGAGAAAGTTTTAAAAATACCCTAAAATCTAAGCTTTATTGCATCCAAAAACTTGTGTATTAGTTCTAATCACAACATGGAGATTAAGACCAAATATAATGTATGCATGGGCAAGGGTATTTCATTTATATGTGAACTACCAGTAATAAATTGTTAGACAAAGATGGACCATAATGGTATTTTGCGACAAACATAATAGAAGACAAAGGTACTAATGAGAAAGTCGTCCCTCCATCTTTAAATAATTGGATTACGACAATCACCGGATTTGAAGAACTTTTGAAAATAGTAGAGGCGTCCAATTCTTCTTTCTTTAAGCCCCGCGACGTGAATCAAGATGCTGTGGAGAATTTCTTTGGACAGGTCCGACAACATGGCCATCGAAATATTAACCCCAACACCAGAAATTTTAAATATTCATTTAGGACACTTCTTTTAAATAATATGGCGGGTATTCACTCTATATCGGCAAATTGTCAAAAGGATAACTGTAGTAACGCATATCTTGCAATTACATATACGATATTTTACAAAAGTTCATATATTGCATATTTAAGCTTTTTCTTATCCTTTCTATTAGTAAACATTCCTAGTAATTTCTAATGTAGATCGACAACCGACATTCTCAGAACGATAAATCTTTTATATTGGTTTCGCTAATACTTTTTTCCAAGAACTGCACGTGTTTAATTTCGCCTAGCAGAAGGGATGTGGTAAATATGTTTTATTATTATTATTAATTCCCAAATAAACTATTCATTCATTGAATATCTGTAAGCGAAACAGCATGTAATTGTGTTACGTTTTTAAATACTGTGCGTACATACAATGAGTATAGCGAACAAAATTTCTTCATGGATTAAGCCATATCCTGAACTGGTAAAGGATGGCGACAAAATATTTTGTCGAGCCTGCAGTAAACTGGTAAGTTTAATTTTACTAAAAGCTTTACAATTGTTTTTAGATTCTTTAACTTTTGATATAAAATGACAATTGTTGTTTTAGGTGTCTTCTGAGAGAAAATACCTGATTGATCAACACGCTAAAACTCCATCAGATATTGGAAAATGTGAAAAACTAAAGCGATCCGCATGTGTGCAGCAATCTATACGTCAATGTGTAGCATCAACTTCACGAAACTCAGAACAAGAAGAATATAATACGGATCTGTGTAACGCATTAATTTCGTCTAACATACCATTAGCAAGATTAAACAATCTTAATTTGAAATCATTTCTGCAAAAATATTTCAAACATAATATACCTGACGAAAGTACCTTACGCAAAAATTATGTCACATCTTGTTACCAGCAAACAATAGCAGAAATTCAACAATTGGTAGGGAATAATTTTATTTAGATCATGGTAGATGAAAGTACGGATAAGTGTGGCCGTTATATTGCCCATTTGTTAATAGGCATTCTTCATGAAGATATTGTAGGTAAATCATATTTAATTTATTGTAAAGAACTTCAAAAAACAAATAATGTGAGAATTGCCCAATTCGTTCAAGAAAGTTTATCAAATTTCTTTTTACCTGGAAGTATACCTTGTAAAAAAAAATTACTAAAGTTGTCCGACGCTGCACCATACATGATAAAGTCGCACAACATTTAAAAAAAAATTATAGTAACATTATTCATACCACTTGTTCAGCTCATGGGTTCAATCGTGTAGCCGAAGACATTAGGAATCAATTCCCTTTGATTAATGATTTAATTAGCAATGTCAAAAAAGTATTTTTAAAAGCACCCCGAATCCAATTTTATAAGGAGCGACTTCCCGGTGTTAAGTTGCCTCCTGAACCGATTATTACGAGATAGGGTACATGGTTAGAGGCTGCAATTTTTTTCGCCGATAATTTTGAAAGAATAAAAATGTAATTCTTGAAATCACTGCTGATTGCATTGCTCTAGAAAACTGTAAAAAGATAGTAACATCAACAGAATTGCTACAAAACCTTTTGTATATTAAGTCAAATTATAGCTTTGTTTCAAGTTCCATTCGTAAACTAGAAACGCAAGGGATGTCGCTCTCGGAATCAGTCGAAATATTAGATGAATTAATAAATTCTAATTATTATTATTATTATTATATGCTATGTAAGAAGGTTAAGGGTACAATAGGTAATTCTATATACGATAAATTTAAAAAAGTGATAAATAAAAATGCGGGGTATTTGAAATTGAAGAAAGTTAAGAAAATTTTGGAAGGTGAAACAGTAAACGATTTCGACTTTAATTTTAGTTTAGAATGTATTGCAAAGTTAAAAAAATGCACCAATTACATCTGTGGATGTTGAAAGAAGCTTTTCTATTTCGAAACATAAGTATTCTGATAGAAGACAAAACTTTCTTTAACATAATTTTGAAAAACATTTAATTATAAATTGTTTTAGAAATATGTTGTGAAAAAATTTTGTGCAATAAAGTTAATGTTTAAATTTCTGCTCTTATTTATTTCATGTAAAAATTTTGCATATTGTCGCAATTTTTTTGCATATATGCCCCAGGTTTATGCATATTTTCTCAAAAATCGATGCATATATATGCGCATATATTCCAGTTTTTCTTTGCATATAATCCGGTCTCTAGTTATTAGATATTCAGTTGTTCTACTCACGACCTGCTTGATAACTTAGACAGTCTGCTTTATACGGCCTGTCGAATCATCCAAATTTACATTGAATTGATTGTTACACCAGATTCCGGTAAGTAGCGACATCTGCATGACGTTTGAGAACATGCGAACTACTTTCTTGACACGTCAAAATGATAGTAATGGAGGACACAGCTGATTACAACCTGGTTTATATCAAAACTAAATAGTACAAAACTGTTAACCAAATAATTATACAACTGAAATAATTAATAAGATGTGAAATACAACTTTAAAAGCCTTAATAGGTCGGTTTTTAACGAAGCAAACATGTTCTTTAGAATAATTTTGCATGATTTTAACTTTGGTACTTGTTAATGTGATATTCATTTAAAGTAGATTGACATTTTGTTGTCACAATACTACAACCGAAGGATAAGCAATTTTCCCAAAAAAGTCAGTAAGTGGCGCCAGCGGTGAAACTCACTCGTGCAACTCACGATTCGACAGGCCGTACAAAGCAGTCATCAAGCGGGTCGTGGTTCTACTAATGTCAATGCAAGTTCAAGTATTCAATGTAATAGCAACAATCAGTTATTACATGCAGGATGATCTAAAACGCACATCCAATGTGAACATCTGCAAATTAGCAGTTTTTTTTTTTTCTGCAACAAAAATAGAACATCGTATTTTTTTGCTACAACAATAAATACAGCGAAAAATTCTACATCGATTAGTAGAAGGGTTTGGCATATACTTGTCTATTCTCCAATTTCCTAGTTTCAAACAAGTAAAATATTTATTTTGCTAAAAAACATTATGTATATTATCTTTTAGAATGGCACATTATATATTTTTGTATTGTTTGTTTTTTATATTTGAGATTTATCATTAGAAGTTTTCCAATTTCAGTAAAGTTTCGATAACGTGAATATCGCTAAACCCCAAACGTTATTGATAACATTAATATGTATGTAATATTTGGAATAAAATGTGAACATCAAAAATATTTTGCGTCTATAACGTGAACATATGTGAAAATTGGCCGTCTATTATTGGGAAGAAATATTCAGCGCTAACCTACGCTTTCACACACTGTGAAACATGATGAAAATTGTACTACCATGGATCGTTTGGATAATTCTGCAATCGAATGTGTCACAGATCAAAACCAAGGATTGTCTGAGGATATAGACAAAAATCAGCTATGTAAAAGCAATTCTTCTATCTAACAGAGGTTTGGAATGGACTAAGTAAAATAATGCTGACATCTAAGATCTATAATTACGAAAAGATAGTTATAATAACTCTATGCTAATTACTAACAAGTTTATTTATCAAAATTGATAGATACATACAATATAACCTAAAAATACGTAATATAAATTAAAAAATATAGACATTTCAAGAATCTAAATTAATAACCACTAAATTCAATATCAGAAAACAGATAAGTAATAATATAAATAAAATTAAGGAATACCAAATATATTAACAATTGACATAAAAACAATCCACCAAGCAAATAGTTGCTTCTTGGTGAAATCAACAATTAGAAAAACTAAATACGGGTAAAAGTGAAATTTAGCGATAAAATATAGACAAAATACTTAAAAAAAAAATAAAAACTATCAATTAGATGTTTTTTCAAAATTTTCTTTTGCATTCATAATAATGTGCAGGATTTTAATTCTATAGGTAGGTAGTTATACAAAACAGGAATCAAAGGAATTAACACTTTAAGAGTTTTACGTCCGCATTTGTTACTAATACAAGGAAACTTTTAGGTCTCCAGCATTAATTGATCTAGTTATCACCTCATGCTCAACTTTTGCAAATTTTTCTAATTTGAAGTACTTTTAAATTATGAGTCGATATACACGTAATTTTTTAATTGTGAAAATTCTTTCTTTAAACCAATTTATTTCAGCTGACACATTTTTTTTTTTTTAATTAATCTTTAGGCAGAAATGGTTTTATTGATTAAATATTTCCTAGCATTACCATAAATAGTGACACCATAACCTATAACTGATTCAACCAAACAAAAATAAATTGTATATGTCACTTAGTGATATAAAATTCGATAAATAGAAGAATCTATTAGCCAATAGCCTTATCCACGACGTAGTCCATAAATATGCTTGTTCTAAAGAAAATTTGAATTAATAGTTAAGCCCAAATATTTAAATTCATCAGCTAATTCTACAAAGTAACACTACAGCTACAACTGTAATTCTGTGACAATAAATTGTGGAGATACGACTGTTTATGACACATTATAGACAGTACATAATCAAAGTTCAGATGTGAAGATCTAATGTGCATTACTTTGCTTTTATTAAAGTTTTTTTTTTTTTATTATTATAAGGCCACATTTGGTACTTCTTTCATATATACAGGTGGGCCACCACGTTCGCGTCGGTTTATATACGAAAAGTGGTAACATATTTTCAATTTTTTTTTTTTGTTAAGGGTTGTATGGGTTCAAAACGACCACATTTCAAAATTATTTTCAAGTATACAGACTCAAAGAAAAGTTACACATCAAAGTTGTGAAAAATTAAATGGAATCCTGTATATTATGACATATTTTGATAGTACAGACTAAATAAAGACAAGACAGTCAAGTTCCTTATGCCTAATTCAACTCGTTTACGAGATACTATTCTTCATAATGTAGACCAAAATTTAAGAGGCATGCCTGTCATGCATATTTAACCCTAATGGCCAAATTTAAATTTCCAGCAATTATTTATAGTAACTTCAACGTTAAAACATAAAATTACCCACCATTTTGTACTACATTAATAGTAATCTTAATGCCTTTACGTTGAATTTACTAAAAATAGTGGCGGGAATTTAAATTTGTGCTATTAGGGTAAGCTACATATTTTAAACTGTATTTATTTTTTTAACTAAAGCATTACACTTGATAATAAAATAAAAGTAATGCAAAAATAATTGTGAAGCCACTGCAACATCTTTCCTCCAATGCCACAAACATTTACAGCATCCAGTAACAAATTATAATTAATACTATCATGCCTTTCAGAGGTCAGTAAATTACATACAACATGCTTGCAGCTATTTAACATTAATTAATTAATGTAATTCGAGAAATTTTGCAGTAGATGAGTAAAATCGGCAATAAAATTTAATACGTATTTTTCCAGAATTTGATCAAAAGGGGATGAAATCATTCTTCGTATCCATCTTATAAAGAGGTTTAATTACCGCTATTCTTAAAGCTTCTCGTATAATATATTCCTCAATTGATAAATTAATCAATTTATAAATAATTGGGCAAAAAAATTTAGCGAATTGAGTAATGTTGCATACAAATGTCATCATTTTCTGGTGCTTTATTTATGTCAAATTTAGTAAATAATTGTAACGTTTCTTGTTCAATTATAGGTTAATAACAAAAGAATTTGAAACAGTAATTTTGGAAATATCAGTTGGTATGTTTATAGAGTAGCTAAGAATATCTTCATGTTTACTTATAAAAAATTAATAATAATAAATATAATATACTAAACTTTACATTTAGCATTTATAGTAGCATTAAACACTTGAAACTGCAATCGGTATTAAATCGCATCAGCAGGTTTAGAATTTCATAATTTCAACTGTACCTAAACTTATCGTGAGCTCGATTCTCTTCTATCTAAGATTTTTATTTTGTTTCGAGGAAAATAAAACTCAGATAAGGGTCATATTATGCTTATGTGAATCGTAAACATTTATAAAAGATATCGTATTCAATTTCCTTGTGGTTTATAAATCAAGATTCTTGCGGTATCTTTAACAAGCACTTATTGCCTATGCGTTGATGTGTTGTATGTAATATTAGGCGTTATATAAAAACGATAAAGTTGCTTTAGTTATTAGTTATTACGCAGGTAGGAAAGATAAATGCTGGTATTAAAAAATCAGTGTTCTATCCAAATATATAATGTCTCGTTTCTCAAAATTCCAATTTTTTAAACTAGGGGAACTTTTAATTACTTAAATGGCATTAATTACTTTAAAGAATATTCAAAAACTTTGCGAAAAACATTCCATCTAGAATCGAGAAGTACTTTTGTCGCGAATTTTAATAGACACATACATATGTGTTTAAGACCTGATGCTATTTTCGGTTAAGGAAACTTTATTTCGGTCTTTTGAATATTTGCCAGCACACAGTTGCACTTTTTCAAATATTTAGTTTTAAAAGATTGGCTAAATATATTTATGTGGCCGGCAAATGAGAACGCAATTCACAACTTTGGGCATCAAAAATATGATTTTCACCCATTTTTATGCCCATCTTTCTCTAGTCATAATCACACTCTAATTAAAAAAACATTTACCTAGATACTTAACATACATAAAACGGTTTTTAAGTTAAAATGATAGCACACACACAAAAGAATATGATTAATATTGTTAATTACACATACAAGGCAGGTAGTATAGTAATAACAATTATAATACATGTATTGCATGCTTGAGATAATGCATAAATTATATAAAAAAATACTCATACAGTGTGGTGTTTTAATGAAAGATAATGGCTCATATTCATAAGGATATTGATAATGATTATCAGCATTTTATAAGTATTTAGAATTTTTTATGTGTATTTCCTGATAACAGATAACACACACTGTTATTACAATGTTTAATTAATTTTACCCTAATAAAATAAAATTAGCTACAAGTCAATATGTGGTTAATCTACTCTAAATGGTGTCATTTATCACAATATTTTAGAAAACATCTTGAAACCTTGGTTTGGCAAGCAACACCTCAAAAATAACTTCAATATATAGAATGAAAGTGCCCCAAAACACTTAGTTTTTTTGGGTGTTTTGCAGAGCCCCAAAAAAAACGCTTATCGTATTTACTTACCTGTGTAATTTTATTCAGTGGTAAAACTATGAAGGCTCCACCGCCGGCACTCTCCACGATAATTGCCAAAAATTTGGGATTCACGGCGCAAAACGTTGAATCCCAAGAACTCTTGCTCACCCTGATATTGTCGTAGCATTGTTCCCTCTTAAGGGCCTGGCCGTAGACGTGACGGAACTTGGAACTCCTGACGACGCGAAAAGACATCTGCAAAAGACCGTACGACACACTTTACCATGTAAGGAGACACAAGGCACGCACTTTCAGCCCCCCCTGAAACTCGGTCCCAGTAACATAACCTAGCGAAGCGTGTTTTGATTTGAACGGCGATGCGATTTACCTTTGCGTGAACGGACGAAACACGGACTCAAAGCGAGCGGGCATCAAAATCACATCGAAAAGGGGACGTTTCAGAACGTATACATCGGGCTGCGGCACTTGCGAACCTTTTCTTCAGCTAAGAAATGCATAACAATCCCACAAAACCCATATTTGGATATGTAGATTTCAAAACGTCAAAACGACTGTGCTGCCGCTACGACGATGTAATTACGAACTAAAGCTGGTATTAAATTTTTCTCCGTTTATGAGAGCGAATTTCTTTTTTTGTATTCAATTTATTTCACCTTCATTAATCAAGGTTAATGCAAGTACAATTCAATAAATACTTTCCGATTATAAAAATTATTTTATCTCATTGTTGCAATTATTTTACGAATTACGAATAAAAAAATTAACAATAAAATAAATTTAGATATAAGGCAGACCGATTAAATTACACACTTTAATAATTGTACAAGCAATAATAGAAAAAAATCGTCTAAATTTCAATTTATAATTAAATTACTATTTATTTGTACAAATAATTTAAATAATTTGACGACAGATGGCCCAGTGCTCGCATTTTTGGAGAATAAGAATATTAATTAAATTCTATAATTTAAAACTACTCTCCGCTATTATATACAAAATAAATATATTTACTTGTAGTAAATTAAGTTTCAACTACATACGGGCAATAATTATTATTTATTAGTTACATATAATTATAAAAGCGTCAAAAGATGGCGCAATATACACATCCTTACGTCGAGAATATGGATTTCTGTAGAAACAATATTTGAAATATGTTCCGCCCCTCTTTCGATTCTTTAATTCCATATTAATCTAAATATCAAACAAAGTTTAAACTCGTAATAATTGTTTTGCATACATCATCGTACATATTAATTGCTATCAAATTAATAAAATACTTTTCATTCTGTTGGTATAAAATGATTTATTATACACAGTGATATAATACTATGCTTTTTTGCTCATAACAATATAAACACCCGTAATAATTAAGATATGGCACACGTGCAACAACGCACTGGAGTAAATAGTACTTGGATATGTATTCCAACAAAACTCTATAACAGCCAGTATTAGAAAATTAACAGGTTTCCTATATGGGGTACAATGGACTAAGTACAATAAACTGTGGAAATACCAACTGTAAAATTGATAATGTAACGATCTAGCGCAGGCTATGCCAATTAAATTTGTTATGAAAAAAGGCAATACGAAAAGTTGAACGACTTTTGAAAAATCAATTTCATAAGTCTCTTTCTCAGACTCTTTCGATTCAGTTTGTTTTTTAACATTTCTTTTTCTTGCATCAGAGATTTTCAATTGTTTTTCAAAGCCGTCTAGGAACTTCTGCTGGGATTTAGTAAGGGGTTCCCCTTCTCGTTTCTTCGCGCTTTTCTTATGAACATCAGTTTTTAATTGATCTATTACTCGATGTAAAGTGTAATAACTTGACAGATAACGTTTTATAGCCGGTATAAATAGCAATAATAGAATTATATGGGCTGATAATAAACTTATATGAAACAACTTATTTTCGAATATGACGCGATCGAGAAATCTATAATTCACAGTCCATTTATGTTCGAAAACGCGTCCTAAGTCAAAACTTCCCTTTATATACGCCCAGAAATTCCCGTATAGAAAAGGTAAAGCTAAAATTAACTGCACAAATCCGCAAATAAAAGATTTTTTATTGTATCAAAATAAGATAAGTTTGTTAAAAATGCTATTAATAAACAAGGGGCATATAGAAGTATGTTCATCTTAATAGAGACAGCTAATGAGTAAAATACGCTTCCCCAATACCAGTGATTTTTTAAAAATAAGGTCAAACTGATATAGAAAAGTAATACAGCTATGGGATCATTGAAGAGACGTAAAACAAATATGGAATGTATGCGATACGAAGTTAAAGTACTTAGCACAACTGCATATGGTGGAATTTTCTTGGTTTTGCAGAATATTTGAAATGTTAAATATAACTGGCATATGTAAAATATCATAAATATGTATTGCGCTAATCGTATGTTTTGCCCATGTGAAGTGATATAGTATAAAATGGTGTAAACGTACACAAAACCGGCTGGATAAACTAAAGGTCCCGTATCACCTAAAACAATATAAACTTAGGAAATAATAAATAAACAAAACACTAACCGAAAGAGACCTCTCAGTTCTTTATAATCCAAAGTTCCATTAAGAAAACCTTCAACTTCTTGCATATAGGCGATCCAATCAATTTCCGTATATTTCACTCGATGTATGATAAAAATATTTAATACTACTTCGAATATTAAAAGGCCCCAACATGTTACATACAAGTAGGATGAATCGAATATTATTTTTTTTAAGAAAGTCATATTTGCACGCTCTTTCAGGTAACTATAAATACCGGTAACTGTCGGTGTCCTATTCCGCGTCGTATTATTTTTAGGACGAGCCATTTTTTCGAAATATTCGCCAAATACGATGTGTTTATTTGAGGTTATAATCCATCACCAGCTAGGGTTGCCAATCGGCTGTATATATGTTCCCCTAAATGTGCTGCAAATTCCCCTAAATATTAAATGTAAGTGCGCCATCTCCCAAAAGGAAAAAAAAACTATTGAAATTTCAATTACATTACTGGCGAATTACACTAGATGACGCTAAAAAGTTAAATATAAAAATTAAAGAAAATTTAATTTATTTGTAAAACAATATTCGATGAAATTTGCTGTTCAATTACAAAATTTAATTTTAACAACGAACAAAAAAAATTCCGAAAACAATATCAGGGAATTTCCTAAATTTAGGGAAATTCCCATAAATTGGTAGCGCAGTCATTGTTAATGCGTTCGGAATATCACTCCGAGCTACTCTCTTACGTCAATTTGACGCATACGAAAACTTGTAATTGGGCAGATACCACCTATTCACGTCAAATTGACGTCAGAGAGTAGCTCGGAGTGATATATATGCTATCTATCGCTTTCATATTTAACCCTTTTCATTACCTTTTTAATAAATCTCTTCAGCAATGTCAATAATAAAACACCTGTATAAACAATAGTAAACGTTGGCAGACTTTTGTGGAAAATCTCTCGATTTTAAAAATTTTACTTGCATATAGATAAAGCAGGTCTCTCCTTTGCTAACTGAGTTTCTGGTTGAAGATGGAAATCCCCCAATTTTCGAAACAATAATTTTTTCTAAAAACTAGTATAGCACAGAGTGACCGGCTATTTTATTTGTGTGTTACTACACTACGTCTTCATTATGTCTTTGTATATAATAGGGCTGTTCGAACATGCAGTTCGCGAACGTTCGTCATCACGTGAACCAATCAGAGAACAGATTGAAGTTCTCGCGAACTGGAATGCGTTGTCTGATTGGTTCACATGATTGTGGACCGTTCGCGAACTGCATGTTCGAACAAACCTAATATATGCTCATTCAATTCGAAAAATTCAGAACAATCGATAGATTTTAAAAAATACTATACCGATCCAAAATTGGTAGATCAATTAGGTCACCCCTAGATAAATGACTAGAGCTGGCAATACTGCTAATGACCCTTTGCGTGCCTTTACATCTTCCTATAATTATGATACTGCCCTATTCCCATCTTTTGTTTTAAATATAAAATTCAAGACTAAATCCGTATTCAAATATATTCAATGATATAAAAAAGGATGTCAAACTGCATGACTACTAAATAAAATAATTAAACTTTGGGGAATAGCTGTGATTGGCCGAATAAAATCGTTTTAACGGTTCTAACCAATTACAGCTGAATATTACAATATCAATTATTACAGGTTCCTTTATATTTCAGTTAATAGAAATTATACATAGATGGCACATCATGCGAAAATATAAATTTCAGGTTCACTCATTACTAACAAAATTATATGCTCATTTACATTGATGTTTTTTGTTTTTAAGAAAAAGAAAGATTTTGAAACACTAAAGTCAACACGGTCAGGTTTCTTTCATTTTTAAATAACCAATGTTAAATACATCTCATAGTTTTTTCTCTTTGTCATATATGTACTAAAGGGTTGACTCATCAAAAAATAATTAAATTATCACTTATTGTGACATGATAACAAAATGTTTTTTTAATGATAAAAGTTACGGAAATTCATTTTAAACTGGCCATTTTTGTGAAGCGCCATCTCTGTCAGGACGGAACTCTTGTTTGTTAAGTTTGCGACACTTGTCGATTGGCAATAACCGTAATAACAGCAGGTTATGGTGGAAGTTTGTGTTAGTTCTGCGAAAATAGCGAAAATGTGTACGTTAAAGTTAATTTAAGGAAGCGTCATCAGCACCGAGAAGCTCGCTAAAGACTAGAATGAAGAGTAAATCGTCGAAGAGAGTCGCAGGAATAATTATCAGGTCCAGAAAAACGATTGCCAAGGATGCTGTTGTCACCGTAAGTGTCAAAAAAAATTTCAATTGACATTTTCGCGAAATTAAAGTTTTTCTATGTACTTATTGTAAACGATATATCCTTGAGAGGAAATTACTGGTAACGATGATAATAGCGATCGCAACCGCAGATTATTGGCGTCGCAACTACTCGTTATGCAGATCTCCTATTTTTAAGCCATGGGTATTAAAAAGCCTGGTAATATTATCCTATACTAGGAGGCACACGTTTTAAATCAGACCGTACGATTTAGATGGAAGATAGCGATAATGATCTAGCGCGATACTAACAAATCCAATTGGGTGATTCAGTTTGCTTCGTTGTCAAAATTCAACTATCTTTGTACTATTATCTTTCGGGCACCGTGTTATCAGAGAGTTTCAGGTGACTGTATCTCCTAGATCAAACAGTATTATCGCCGACCAAGCAAAATGAAGACGTAATGTCTTTGGGTTTTTGGTGATGTGCTTTTGCGTGGCATATTATGTCTGCAGAAGATATTTCTGGTTCCCGACAAGGTATATGAGGGCATACAGGAGATGTGTTTTAGTAAGTCTGATTGATCGGGGCTTATTTAGTGTAGTGTTTGTTCTGCTTTTGAGATGTCCTCACATGGAACAGTCACCAACACAAAGCATAAAAGTCCAATTTCATTTCGCATATTAACTAATTGTTTCGAATTATTACAAACATCCCTACATTTATAGAGATCATTACTACTCTTTTCATTCTTGCTGTGTCTGTTTGAATTAATTACAAACATGTTTTCATTGGATGCCTTAATTTGTAATCATAAATTATTATTTTTTTTATTCACAGTATGTTGCACTTTTAATAGATGATGATCTTATTAATTGATAATAAATATTAACAACATGATGTGGTTATAGATACGATATTCTGGTTATTTTTTTAATGAATTATGTGTAGAAATGCTGAAAGAAAATTCAATATTACGAGTTGTAAACTTAAAACAATGTTAAGTTTCACAAAACACTAATCACATAAAACGTTATCAGCACATGTTTACCGCAAAACAGCGATATTTCTTTTATACATACATATGTTGTATGTATAACACCCGTATGATTCTAGAGAAATGAAAGTTTAGCCATGATATTGAATTTTTAAACAAGAGTATGTTTACTTCATTATCTCAGCCATGTTTCGCTTGTTGTGCTAAGTTATTTATCTACTGTTAGAGCATGCTTAATACACAAGCCATTCCAGTTTTTTAATTTCTATTAATTTTTTTTTTCTTATTCATGAATTTTAATGATACATAATTTTTGCCTTTATTCAAACAAACAAAAGCAGGTAATTTGTATTTTACTAATGTACAGGGTTATTCTATACGGCATAGAATATTGTGACTAAAATACGGGATGTCCAAAAAGTTTCACTTTTAGGATATACAGGGTTCGATTATGGTTATTTTTTAAAATTATTCTAGTATTAAACAGGCCATAAGGCTCAAAAGCCTTAAAAGTATCAAGACTGTATACTATTGCATTTTCGAATTCTCCGATCAAAATAAGTGTCTATTTTAATTAAGTTTACAATACCTACACCTTAAGGTTTTTTAAATAATTTGAATTACTTATTATTTGTGAAAATTTAACCTAATTTTCATGTTTCAAACACTTAAGAAGTACTTATGCTATATAAACGAAATTTATAGTGAAGTGTAACAATGGACCATATTTTATAATCCAATCGTCATCTTATACAGGGTGTAAAAAAATTAAAAGCAATCAAATGAGAACTATAAGTGGCTATAACTTGATTAATTTAAATAGAAATACCATAATTTTTAACTTATCAACAAATGTAGGTACATTTTAATTATCTATCGAATGGTATTTATTGCTTAAAGTTCTCAGGTTTTTACAGAATACGCTAAATAGTCGGTTTTTTACATTGTTTTGTTCAAAAAAAAAGTTCTATTGTATCTAGTTGCCTATGATATTTAAAAATGTCACATATTTCATTTAGTCTATTACTTTAGCAACCTTATGAAAACAGATACTTATTTTGATCGAAAAATCCAAAAAATGTAATTAATTATATTTCCTGTGTTAGTTAATGAGTAATGGAGTTAAATATTAACAGTTCTTTTCCGTTGTTTGTAGATGTTTTTGTTTTTTTTTTTTATTTTTGCTTACCTCCAACAATTCTTACTTTTTCAAACGTTTTTTTTTTGATTTCTTAATAGTTTTTATAATTTTTTTTCCATATTTTCTACTTGGTTTTTACATTTCTTTCACCTAAAATTATTGCAATTTAACAACTTGTCCGGACTTGTACCTCTTTTTAATTTTTTTAACTTTAATAGTTTTTAACATGTTTCAATTTTTTTTACTCTTTACTCGCCCTTTTTTAAGTATTTTTAAATACTTCGTTCGATATTATACGTAATTGACACTATAATTATTAATTAAAACAATAACATTTCTGCAAACACCGCAAAAATTGCAATTTGCTAATAACCTAACATGCTTTAGTTCCGATCAAAAAAGAACTAATATGATATGATCATGGTTATGTCCAAATTGAGTGAATGATTAAATGATGAGCAGTGAGTTTTCAAATTTGTTGTTCTTTAGCATTTATATGATATCATTACTCTAAATCAGGGGTCGCCAAACTACGGCCCGCGGGCCAAATCCGGCCCGCTGTGTATTACAATCCGGCCCGCGCAAGTTGTAAGTACCAAGCGGTTAATTTAGCTATTGCCGATAGTTTTTCTCACGCACAATAACGGTTTACGAAAATTATTGTACCGGGAGATATCTACATCTACTATTCACCGACTGATAGTCAACTGATGTCGCGGTAAATAAGTCTGGTTAATTCATTTACTATGAACTTCGCAATAATATTTCTAACCTTATTTAGAATTAAAGTTGAAATATTCATGAATAGATTTGCGATAAAGCTGAAGAAGTGTGCCCAAAGAAAAGGGTTTGTTTTTCTGATGACCTCTCAGCTCAAGTGACTGTCAGATAAATTGAGAATATCACAATACGCTTCTGAATGGAGAAGGCAAAAAATGTCTAGTGGTTTTTGTTAGTTCTTGATGAGTCAACAGTCATTGTTGATACTGCCCAAGTATTTTTGTTTTGTGCAAAGCTTTCAAATAAGTCATTGCATAATTCATCAAACACCTCTATCTATTTTGCATTATTGAACCAGTTGTGGCAGTGGTTAACTTTATTGGCTCTCGGCGAGTTAACCATCGCCAGTTCGATGGTGCAATAGTGGAAATGTTTTATTGAGATTTTTGGAACTCAGAGAAATTATTAATATTTTTTTAAATGAGAAAGAATTTCTACAATCGTTCCGTCCATTAATAGTAATTATTGCTTCTGTTTCTTATGCCTTCTCAACTGAACTTTCGTCCCTTCAAATTGCTTTAAATAAAAAGATATTAACATTCGTTGAAGTATTACAAAAAAATATGTCGCAATTCATTTCTTGTGATCTAGATTGGATTAGAATTCCTGAAAATGGATCCTATTTTACTTCAAAGTTTCCTGGTTAGATGTTTTCAAGGTGCCCAAATCTTCAGAAGTAGCAGATATTGAACTACTGAGATGTGTTTCCAAATGCCCTAAAATAGTAGAATCTTATTTTTCTTGGCTTTCTTCATAACTCTACTATAAGTTTGTCTTTTTTGTCTTTTTTATTAATAAATTTTTGGTTTATTGCGTAGTACTTGATTGTTTCATCAATCGTTTATTCCAGCATCTTGTTTCCTGTTTCTTCCAATGTTACTCTTAAATATTTAAATTTCTCATTTACTCTATTTTAGTATCATTTATTTCAATTTTAGTTTCAACATTTTGGTTTCCGAGGATTTTAGCTTTTTCTATGTTTATTGTCATGTCCTCTTCCTCCATGTTTCCTTTCCATATGTTCAAATTTTCTTTGTTTTTCACTGTCTGTTATTATTACCACATCGTCTGCAAAGATTCCATTATGTAGGTATTTCAATCCTCTGCAAATTCTTATATCATACAAACACTTTATTAACTTTTTGTTCGCATTTTGCCTCGTTTTCCAAAACGCGAACCAGATGAAGATAAACTTTTAATATTTAATATTTACTGTTTGGTTTATATATTGCGTGCTTTTCTAGGTACTAACATATAGAAAACAATGATTATTATATAATTTTACTAGCAATAATAATTTATTGTAATGTTATTTATAATCCACAGGTAAAAATTATTTGACCATTTGGAAAAGTTATATAAATAATAGGAATAATTTAAAATAAAACCATTGAAGCCTATAGGGAATGTTGCAGAAAAATATAAGAACATACAGGGTGCTTTTGAAAAAAAAAATAAGTTTTGTAACTTTAAGATTCTTTGACAAGTCAGTAATTTTTAAACACCCTGTATGGTACGACGGAAACTTTTTGGTACATTGTTTTCGGTTCAATAAAACACAAAGGAACACTTAATAAAAAATATACACGTTAGAGTTTACAACCTGGCCCGCTGAACTTAATTTTCGTTTCGGTTTGGCCCTGTCCTAAAAAAGTTTGCCGACCCCTGCTCTACATCATAGGTTATGGACTACCACCCCCTTTAGAAAGAAAAAAAACAACGTCCCCCTTTACATAATAGTTAATTATATCAATTTTATATATCTATCTATTAAATAAAATAATAAATAAATTATATAAAAATTATTAATTCTTTCTGTCTTTCTGTAATCGCGCTACTCGTGGTCGTGGCTGAGGGTCGTGATATTAATAATTTAAAAATACAGAAACATGTTATAATAAAAACATTTAATTCAGGCAAAGATCATACAAAGTGTTATTAACAAAATTATAGCTTAACCAACAAATGCAAGACAATACACAAAGCTGGAGCACCCCGCACTGGGGCACTGCACTAAGGCAAAGACAATATGATTACAAATTATTAAAAAAAAAATATAACAAAAAAACAAAATTCAATACGAAACATAATTATCAATGAGATGGTTGAGGCTGGTGGAGTTTGTAACGGAACGCCTTATTTCATCAATAACTCTGTTTGAATAATATTTTTTATTATTTTAATTTTTATTTAAAAGAAAAAAGAAAGGATTGATTACGGTTAAAAAAGTATTTTATTTCTCACTGTATGTTCTATGTGTTAAATATTATATGTAAAAATAAAAAAGAAAAAGAATTAGGGGAAGAGTTAGCCTCATAGCACGATAATTTTCGGCCAATCCGGAACAAACAATTAGGTTTCGTCACCCCAACACGTGGAGGACGTGAGAGGCCTAAAGCCGGTTTTCCACCAAACGGACAAAACAGAAACAAAACAAAAACACGTGTCGATAAAAACAAAACCGCAACTTTTTACAAACTTTTTCGGAACTCTAGTTCTAGGCGACTGTTGCTGTTTTGTTTTTGGTGTCCCGAACGAAATCGGTAACATCAAAAGGTTTCGATAAGTTTATGAACTGATGTCTGCCTAATGGAAACAGTTGTATTGTGTTTTTTAGTTTAAATATGTTTTCGTTTTACTAGACGCATAGTCATATGTGGATTTTGTATCAAATCACATTTTTTATCTGGATAAAAGTGGTGTAAAGCAATATCTGTGTTGAGATCGCTTTCTTTTTTCAAACTATAATGATAATTAAGAGCAATAATACTACATATTATTATTACATGATTTTTATACTCATCAATATACAGGGTGTAACAGCGGTAACGCCGTGGTCTCTGGTGGTCAAATGGCAAGAATTTTTGAAATTTTTTATATTGGGATATATGTAGGCGGATTATATCTACAATTTAAAAATAATATACATTATACAGAGTGTTCCAAAATTTAGCAGCGCATCAAAGTTATGTTTTTCTTAATGGAGCGCCCTGTATTTTATGGCATTTTTGAAATGTACATTAAAAACTAGAACAATTTTATTTAAGGTTCTCTATACCTAGTTTTTATAGTTTATGAGATATTTCAATTTGTTTGAAAATGCAATGTTGCAAAAAAAGTATAGTATCTCGGAAACGAATTAATTTAGAGAAGTGAAATGAAAACCGTAAATAGCAAATCCTTTGGCTGATTGAATGCGATATCAATGTTTTCCAGTATTATACAGGGTGTTCAAGTATCTAAGTCAAAGTTTGAGAATTTTACCCGTGCGTAACTGTGTTATTTTAAATGGAACACCCAGTATATTTTTACGTTGATAGATAGAAATTTTTATTTTCTTTAAATCAGTATCAGGAGTCCCTATATCTATCTCCACTGGTTTTTAAGTTATTTGGGTTTTTTTAGGTGGTTTAATTGTCATTACCTTAATTTAATCTAGGTAGCTGGTGATTTTTTTTGAATGTCAATTTGATGTGTATCCCATCAGTACCATGAAAGCATACTCGTTGCAAGAAAGAGCTGATATGATTTAGTTGCTGGCGAACAAACTTTGTGAATTTTATTCGTCCCTAACTTTGTTATTTTAAATGGAACATCCGGTGTATATTTACATTGATTTATTTAATTAATTTTACTAATCGAAGAAACTTTATTTTTCATAATTTTCCTGAGTATCATAAACGCTAAGAAGTATATACAAACTAAACAAAACAACAGTAAATATTTTTGTATAAAAAGGTAATAACAAGGGATTTTTGTATGTATCTATAAAATAAAGGGAAAAAAACGCAATAAAATAAACGAAAAGGTACTAGCATAATTGCCATTTTCTCCAATGCACAACATAGCTCTTTCTTCAAATGCTCTTCTAACGTTCCTCAGCATATTTGGTGTTATCTCTTTCGATCCACCTATTAGGAAATTTTCTATCAAGGTAGTTTCTGACGGACCGTTTGAAATGGGCAGGAGCCCCATCTAGTTGAAACCACATCCGGTTTCTAATATTTAAGGAATGTTTTCCAAAACGGCACAAAAGTTCCTCTTAAGGAAGCTTAGAAATTCGTTTCCATTTAGGTGTCTATTGAAGAAATGTGGACCAATTACATGATCATCTATAATGCCTCCAAACACGTTCAAACTCCGCCTATGCTGCCGATCCAAGGTATGAAAAAGATGACGATTTTCGATATCATAATAATGGAAATTGTGACAGTTTACTAGTCCGTTATTATGAAATGTGGATTCGTCAGTGAATAGAACATAATTAAAAAAATTATTATCTTCTGCGTATCTATCGAGCGTCCACACACAAAAATCAACTCTTCGCTCATAGTCCATAGGGTATATTTGTTGGAGGTGTTGAAAGTGGTGGGGATGGTATTTGTGTTTTTTCAGGATCCTAGATACAGTCACGTGACTTAAATCCAATTCCTTAGCAATCTTTCTTGTGTTGCTATGGGGTTCTTCAATGACTGCTCCTAATACCACAAATTCATTTTCTTCGCTTACAATTGTTGTTTTAGGTCGCTTTATGTAAGCAACGTTGCCTGTGGTACGAAATCTGTCCAACAGTTTTTCAAATACCCTTTTATCTGGATGTTTTCGATTAGGGTACTGCACATACACCCGAGACGCAAGGAAGCAATTTTCCTGACAATCACCAATAACTAAAATCATATCAGTTCTTTCTTGCAACGAGTATGCTTTCATGGTGCTAACTGGATACACATCAAATTGACACATTCAAAAAAATCACCAGCTACCTAGATTAAATTAAGGGACAATTTACTTAAACCACATAAAAAACCCAAATAACTTAAAAACTAGTCGAGATGGGTATAGGGATCCTAATACTGTTTAAAGAAGAATAAAATTCCTATCTAATCAAACGCAAAAATATACTGGGTGTTCCATTTAAAAGTAACAAAGTTGCGCACGAGTAAAATTCACAAAGTTTGACTTAGGTACTTGAACATCCTGTATAATACTAGAAAACGTTGAATGTCGCATTCAATCAGCCAAAGGATTTGCTATTTACGGTTTTCATTTCACTTCTCTAAATTAATTCGTTTCCGAGATATTATACTTTTTTTGCAACATTGCATTTTTAAACAAATTGAAATATCTCATAAACTATAAAAATTAGGTATAGGGAACCTTAAATAAAATTGTTCTAGCTTTAGGTACATTCAAAAATGCATGAAATACAGGCGTTCATTAAGAAAACATAACTTCGATGTACTGCTAATTTTGGAACAGCCTGTATATTCATATTAATTTTAAATTGTAGATCTGATCCACCTACATATATTCTAATACACAATATTTCAAAAATTGTTACCATTTGACCACCAGAGACCAAGGCGTTACCGCAGTTACACCCTGTATTTCCTTTCGCAAACCCAATAAGTAAATTCAAACAAAACATTAGAGTTCTTATCTCTAAAGACATTAATTTGTTATTGAATAAAACAATCAAGCAAAATCCTACCATCAACTGATTGAAATGGACAGAAAACAAAAACGAGACAAACAAAAGAACAAAATGTAGTTCTCTTGGTGGAAACAAGAGTTTTGAATTTGTCTCAGTTTTGTATTTGTTTTCCAAGTTCTAAAAAACACGAACAAAACAGAAACTAGACTTGTTCGTTTGGCGGAAAACCGGCTTAAAGGAGAACAACGGATCGGAGAACGGGGACTCTCCCGAGATAACTCGTTAGCAGCGGACCTACTCGCTTGAAAAAACAAAGATATACCACGGGTGATACCGGGAGAACGGGGACGTACATACCTACGCGTACAAAAAGGAACAGAGAATCGGCTGAAATATACTAAGCCACTGGTTAGTGAGCAAGTAAAAATACAGGGTGTATCAGATATAGAGGTAAATATAATAATATTGTAACGTTTTTCGGTTCTTAAAACGTTGTCGGGGTTTTAGAAAAACACACAGGCGATATATTTAAATTCACTTATTCTATTAACACTATTACGGTAATTAAATCTATTAAAGAATGCTTATTAACTATATCCTTAACCACTATGTCTTTATTATGTAAACGATATTTATATACATGTACTAATTCAATCGCGACCGCACTATCGAACTCGTATCGATTGACTGCTCCTGGCCAACCCGACGCGTTATTTATTAGTTGGCGCGAACTTCCAGATTGTTGGGGGCCTTCTTAGACGTCCTCGAAGATTCTGGAGAATATTCTCGAATCTTCGACCCGGTGCTGCCCTCTGTTATTCGTCGTAGGTAGTTCTTCTTCTTCCGCTATGCTAGCGCCATCTAGGGACGCCTATCCGAACCAGCCAGTTGAAAAGTTGGCGCTCGTTACACTGCTCCCTCCTTAGATCTGTTCCGTCCGGAACAGGAACTATCACCTCCATGAAGATACGAACAGTTCTCTCCATTCTTACCGACGAGGTCCGGAAGAAATAGCACGCTACCGTCCGTCGCCTCCCTTCTGCTGACCGCGGGTTGTAGCTGCATACTAGGAACTCTATTCCAGTATATCGGAAATTTTCTTCGAGCATGTTCCTTACGACCCTCCAGTCCAAGCATCCAATCCACAGCCTATTTTTGGCACCCTGATCTTATGATCTCCAGCTCCAACAGCTGCTCTCTTAACTTATCAGGCTGTCCCACATCGTCCGGTAGGCTTTGCTGCCACTGAGGCTTCTCTTGGTCACCAAGTAGAATAAAGGCCGTTTCTTTCCGGCAAGTGCAGAGCCTTGCCCACCTCAGGGTTCTGGCTTCGAAGATCTTGGACGCCACCAAATTTCTTCTTGAAGACGGTAGCTATCCCCTTGCCCATTCTTAAATCTTGGGAACACAGTGTGCTAAGCGCACCCTTCAGGAGCCAAAAACAAATCCTCACTGATCTCCGTTGTTACACCATGACGGCACTTTGCGGCCATTCCCATACTTGTCCATAACTCCTCATAGCTGAGTTCTTCTTCGGGGGTCTCAAACTCGGACCATCTGCTCGTCTCTTGATTGTCCCAAGATAGGAGCTAGGCGATTAAAATGCACCACTCTTGCTTTACCATTGGTTTTCTTTCTGATGCGATAGATGACGTCATTAATTCGCTTTATCACTTCGTAAGGCCCGTCCCACGATCGTTGCAGCTTAGGTGAGAAGCTCGACGTCGCTGAGGATTGAACAGCCGACCAGGTCTCCAGGCTGATATCGCCTTCATTCGCCTGATGTCGTAGTGTTCCTTCATGCGGTCGCTTGCTTCATGGATATTCGCCCTCACCGATCGTGAATATCATCCATTCGCCTCCGCAAGTTCTGAAACATAGTCATCTCAACTCTTCTTCATTCGTTTAAAGCCGAAATTAAGATCGCATGGTAAGCGCAGTTCGTCCAAAAGCACACTAGATGGACTTTGCCAGTGGTTTCGTGGACCGATGCTCTATACGCCAGCAAGAATAGATTAGTGCTGGTCCAATCTCGCTGGTGGTCTGCGACAACTTTTGATAGATACTTGATAACTGTCCTGTTCATGCGCTCCACCATGCTCTGATTGCGGTGCAAGCAGGTTGTTCGGGTCTTGCGAATACCCAATATTTTGCACATCCTTGAAACACTGCTGATTCAAAATTCCGTCCTGGTCGGAGTGAGTTCAAGCGGCACACCAAACGACTGAAAAGTTCTTTAACTAAAGTCTCAGCCACTGAACAGCTTCCTGATTTGGTAATGCGTAAGCTTCCACCCATTTGCTGAAGTAGTCTACTGCAACCAAGATGTATTTATTTCCCAAATTCCGTCGTGGGAAATGGTCCGGCAACATCAATCGCAATCCTTTCAAAAGGACTGCCAACGTTGTATTGCCTTATAGGGCCTCTTCCTTTGGAAGGTCCATTGGCAGCGGCGCAAGTTGTACATCTCGGCACCAGTCTTTTCACGTCATTCTTGCAATTAACCAATAGAATCGCTCTCTGACCTTCTCTATAGTCTTCCGGACTCCAAGATGCCCTCCGATGCTCCATCATGAAGAAGTTTTAAAAACTTCGGGAATTCTTGCTTTCGGAACCACAATCTGAAGTCTGCTATTGGTCCAGCTTCGTCTCTAACACTCGTCTGAGAAGACCATTTTCCATTACCAAAGACCCCACTGAGCCCAATACGATTTTAGCTCTCGCGAATATGGTGCTACCGTTTCCCAGTTAGGCGCGCTTCTTGCATCTTCACTCCATCACACGCCTTCAAAACTTCGTCAGACTCCTGGTCAGCTCGGATTTGGTCTCAGTCATCTATCATCTATGAACAGTAGCCCTCAAGCAGGTTGCTTCATTTTCTCTTCGGCACGACAGCAGTGCGTGCAATCCTTGGAAGGTCTCCTCGATAGTGCGTCAGCGTTTCGATGGTTCCAGGCCGATGTTCCGAATCAAAGTCATACTCTGCAGACGCTCATCCATCTGGCCAACCTGCCCTTCCGATTCTTGAAGCGTAGCAGCCACATCAATGCCGCATGGTCGGTTCTTAACAAGAACTTCCTGCCATAGAGATATTTATGGAAGTGCTCTATAGACTTAACTACGGCCAACAGCTCTCTCCTGGTCACCAATAGTTGCGTTCCGGTTTCGGACAGCACTTTGCTGAAGTAACCGAGCACTTTTCGTGCCATCTTGAACTTGGGACAACACGCTCCGATGCCACGTTGCTGGCATCAGTATCCAAAATGAATTTTCCTTCAGCCTGTGGATACACAAGATGGGCGCAGTGGTCAGCTTCTGTTTCAATTCTTCAAAGGCATCCTGGCAGCTCTTTCCCAGACGTAGTCTCTGCCTCTTCAGTTAGTCTCGTGATAGGCTGGCGATGTTAGCAAATCCAGGAACGAATCGTCGTAATAAGTGCATAGCCCAAGGAAACTTCTTATTTCATGCTTGTCCTTCGAACCGGCCAAGACTTGACCGCTTCTGTCTTCCTGGGTCAACCGACACTCCATCCTCTGATACTACGTGGCCGAGGTAGTGGCACTTGCTTCGGAACAGGTTGCACTTTTTGGGTTTAAGCTTCAAATTCGCTCCTTTCAATCGCTGAAATACTTGCTCCAAGTTCTCAAATGGTCCTCAAAAGATTTCCTAAGACAATTATATCGTCGAGGTATACCAAGCAAGTTTCCCAGGATAGTCCTCTCAGTACGTTGTCCATCAATCTTTCAAACGTCGCGGGAGCATTACATAACCCAAATGGCATGACGTTAAATTGCCACAATCCTGTCCCGATCGTAAACGCCGTCTTCCCTTATCCTTTGCCTCTACTTCGACTTGCCAATAACCACTCTTCAGGTCGAGGGTCGAAAATACCTTACACCCACCTAGGGTATCTAAAGTGTCATCGATTCTGGGCAAAGGATAACTGTCCTTCTTGGTTACATTATTTAGTTGTCGATAATCCACGCAGAACCTAGTGGAACCATCCTTCTTCTTCACCAGTACCACTGGAGAAGCCCATGGACTGTTCGATGGTTCAATTACGCCATCCTGCTCCATATCCTGTATAATTTGTTCTGCTTCGGCTCGTTTCGCCAATGGCAATCTTCTGGGGGCTTGGCGGATCGGCTGGGCATCTCCAGTGTCTATTCGATGTCGTACAACATTAGTCCTGCCCCTCGTGTTCCGGTCTTCTGCTTGGAAAAGATCTTGGTAGCGTCCAAGCAGCTGTTTCACGGTATGGCGTTGTTGTGTTGTCAAATCCTTGCAAGACAAGTCAATGAAGTTATTCAACCCATCCAGGAAGCGGATCTGGAGTTGTTGTTACGCCATCCTCTTTGTTGACAATCGACGACACACTAGCACAACTTCCCAAAGGTACGCCCTTCTTCAGCTTTACTGGATAACTATTGACGTTCATCAGTCGGACGGGCAGTTTTTCTCCAGCTTGTATCACTGCCTTAGCGACCAGTATTCCACGACCTTGACCGCTAATCGCTCCGGTTCCAGCATTAAAACTTGCCCTTTGGGAATGTCTCCACTCACGCTCGCTTCCACAATGGTTTCACTGCGGCTCGCCACAGTTACTTCTTCTGCCAACACTACGCAGGCCGACATATTCTTGCTATGGTTGAGAATAACTTCTTCTTTGCCAACCTTCAACACTCCTGCTTGCAAGTCCAGTTTGAACCCAAATTCTGTCATTATGTCCATTCCGAGGATTACGTCTTGTTCTATATCTGCAACTACTACACGATACTGGATGCAGTATCACCAATACGGAAGTGGGCCATCGTCTCCCCCAACACGTTGACTGATTGCCCAGTTGCGTACGTAGCGTCCATCTGGTTGGATGTATCCGGTTCTTCTTTCCCACTGCTTCCGCCGAAGAATTTCATTGTTGCACCAGTATCTAGCAGTAAATCTCTCGGTTTCCCATTTACATGCCCATACACGACGAGGCTGCTAGTCTACATCCACTGAAGCAACAATCACTGGTGTTACTGGGCATCATCTACATAGGTCGACGATCGCCCTTCTCGTCGGCCCATTTTAGTTTTCCGTCGGCTTTGGTTTTCGTGGATCGGACACCGACTACGTACGTGCCCCATCCTTCCACAATTCCCGCATCGTCTTCCTGTTGCCTAGTTGCACGGATTCCATTTTCGTCATCAATTCCGTCATATTTTTCGTCATCAATTCCGTCATATTTTTCGTCATCATTTCGTTTAATTTCGTCATAATTCCTTCTAATGGCTCTTCTTCCTCGTGACTCCCTAAAACACGGACGCGAGCAGGTCCTTTGACCGATTGCTTCACGGCTTCAAAATCTAGTGCTTGAGCAAAGCCTGGTTCAACGTTGCGGCCGAGCGAGCTTCACTGCTGTTGAGTATCCTTATCAAGCAGGCCATCAGGATTTTTCCACAGCGAGACTCTCGCACACATCTTCCGGTACGTTGGTACGCACTCTTAACCAGACGAACGACGTCAGCTTCATACTCCTGTAGAGTCTCGTTCGACCTCTGGCAGCGATTTTTCAACTGCGAGCGATATACTTGCTGCAGATGTTTATTACCGAAACGCATCTCCAATTGATTAAGTAGTGTTTGGTAATTTTGTCGCTCCGTCGAAGGAATAGCTTGGAGTACCTTCAACGCATCGCCGCGCAGAGCTACTGATAACATGGCTGCTTTGGTAGCTTCCGCCCACCCATATACCGTAGCCGTGGTATCCAGCAGCGTCAAATAGTCTTCCAAGGGAGTCTTCCCGTCGAATGTAGGCAGGTCACATTTATTTTGAACCGTACAGATGGGCACTGGATTTCTTGGTTCCATCTGAGTGCTTCCCGTATTGGTAGAATTTCCAGTTTCTTCCGTGTTTCGTATGGTTCCAGAATGAATTTGTTCTTCTAGCACCTTCATGCGATCGTCCAATTCTTCAATCATTCTAGATTTTTCTTCTTGGAATTTTTCGTCGATTCTATTCATTAATTCCTGTTTGACATTAAGAGAATTTTCTATAATTTTTTCTTCCAATTTTCTAGAATTTTCTATATTTTTCTCGTCCATGTTTTCAATTTTTTCCAGAACTTTCTCTTCCAGTTTTCTAGAATTTTCTATATTCTTCTCGTCCATGTTTTCAATTTTTTCTAGAACTTTCTCTTCTAGTTTCTAGAAATTTTCCATATTTTCTGAGAATTTTCTAGAACTTTCTCTTCTAGTTTTCTAGAATTTTCCATATTTTTCTGAGAATTTTCTAGAACTTTCTCTTCTATGTTTCTAAGTTCTACTAGAAGTTCGCCATTACCACCAGACACTTCAAACAAATATGTCCCAGGATCTTCCCCAGCTGCTTCTATTGCTCTTCTTAATCTCGACTGAAGCTCGGCCTTCCTTCCACTCGTATCTTTCATTCCCTTTCTTCTAATTCGCGTTTGAGATCTACCACTTTCAAGTCCACTAATTTACAGTATTTCGCTGCATTGTTTCTAATTAAACACTATTAGTCCACTAATATATCGCCAAATACCCCACACCTGACACCAATTGTAACGTTTTCGGTTCTTAAAACGTTGTCGGGGTTTTAGAAAAACACACAGGCGATATATTTAAATTCACTTATTCTATTAACACTATTACGGTAATTAAAATCTATTAAAAATGCTTATTAACTATATCACTTAACCACTAATGTCTTTATTTATGTAAACGATATTTATATTACATGTACTAATTCAATCGCGACCGCACTATCGAACTCGTATCGATTGACTGCCTCCTGGCCAACCCGACGCGTTATTTATAGTTGGCGCGAACTTCCAGATTGTTCGGGGGCCTTCTAGAACGTCCTCGAAGATTCTGGAGAATATTCTCGAATCTTCGACCCGGTGCTGCCCTTTTATTCGTCGTAGGTAGTTCTTCTTCCGCTATGCTAGCGCCATCTAGGGACGCCTATCGGAACCGCCAGTTGAAAAGTTGGCGCTCGTTACAAGATGTAGCAGCTGTAATCATATACAATCAAAAAGTCTTAATGCACAGGGGGTCTATCTGTAAGCATTAACGAGAAACAAAATATTTTACAAATGCCGTGGGCTAGAGTCGCACCTGTGCCCAACCTAAATGCTGTCCCGAGTATACCCCCACATACCACTATCATTCAGCCATTACCGCTGTTAGTTTTGTGTGGATCACCGCTTGGAGTGCAAACCACTTCGAACATTTTATTTAAATTATTCCCATCTCGAAGAAACGATCCTTTTCAGGACCATAATGGTTTCATATAAAGAAAATCGAAGCTTGATACATCGCCAAAAGCGCGGGAATGTATAGATTCATTTTCGCGCGACATCATAGTAAAAAGGCGTGTTTGCAAATTTTCTGTATCTACATTTATTTCTGTGTAATTCGATTCAATTCATTTTGCGTTATATGATTAAATAAATCCAAAAGAAATAACTCAGATTCATGTGGTACCGTTTATTAACAACTAACTCTCGATTCGACCAAAGCAAAAGAAAAATATTTACGTTTTTGTAACTACTGAAGTCGCATATCCGTGAAACTCGAACGTCTTATCAAGGATATTAAAACTAATACTTTGTAGACTTACGTAGAATGCTCTTAACAAAAAAGGAATGTTTATTTTATAAAAAGAAGAAATTTAAAATGCCTCAGTTTTGCTATTTTTACAAGGGCACACTGGCCGATTGGGCTTTATTTATTCAGAATGACGTTAAATGAACTTACGGCATACCATTAAGAATAATACTAAATGAGTGCAATGTATTTATACATAATACCACGTTTAGCGAGTGCTTAACATGACGTTTCCTTGCATCAGGCCCGGACTAAAGAATTTTTGGCTCTAAATTTTACTTTTTTTTTATTCTTTAATGATGAAATCCGGTTTCGGCGGGTTTTGTGCTTTATATGTCATGTAGTTAACACCCAAGCAAAATTTACTTTTTTATTTGATACACCCTGTATATATGTGTTAGTACTACGTGGAAGTAAATAGAGTGGAGGACGCTCTCTTGAAGCAGCCCGGTATACCCATCGAAGGAGCTACATTTTGATGAAAGAAGAAAGAGTCCTAACCGCAAGTCCTAATATTTATATATATTTTACGTAGTGTTTAAATTAACTTGTGAATTTCTAAGTTTGTTTTGGCTGGCCGGCAATTCCCAAGATAAACCAGTTGTTTTAGATCAATCTGATAATGTTCTTTGTTTTTTTTTGTTGGTTTCTTAAAGTTCTGTAAATAAAATTTGTGAAAACTATTATCAATCCTTGCCGTGTAACTGTTTTATTAAAATATTTAAATCACACATACCCCTTATCAACCGTACGCCTGGAGAAAAGTAAGAGAGCTCAAGCAATTTATTCCTTGTATTTTTTTTGATTGATTAAAGAGAAAATTTAAGCAATTAGTATTAATCCACAATTTATTTCAATAAAATTCCAAATTTATTAGTTGTTGTTTCATTCCATTTTTATTGTGGCGCCCAACTTTTATAATCTTTTTCCTTGCGGCGCTTGATTTAAATTATATAAGACGTTCCGTCACAAGTTTTAACAATTTGTTAATGTCGGGTTTCAATTTAGTTAACATCAGTCGCAAATCACCATGCTTAGTGATCTGCAGTCTATTCCTTTTCTTAGACAGTAAATTAGCTACTGCACTAAACCCACGCTCAGCCAAATATGATGAAGGAAACGTAATTAAAAATATCTGTACTATTTCCCACAATCCAGGGTGGAGAGCTGATATTGATTTTTGGAGCCAGAATGTATCTTGGTATCCATTTCTGAATTTTACTTTTAATTCTTCATTATTTGTGAGTCGTACGAGTTCTTCTTCTAAATTTGATGATTCTGCTGATTTCTGCTGATCTGTATTTGCGAAAGGGTCTAAAATCGAGCTTGGTATATTCATATTTAAAATATCCTGGAATCGCTCTGTAAAATCAGCATGAAGAGTGTCCAGGTGTTGGCAGTAAGTAAGTAAATCTTCCTGTTTTACCGATAATGCTGATAATGTCGGAAAGTGGCTGTATTCACCTCTTCCTAGATTTCGTTTGAATAGAAGAAGTTTTCCCACAAAAGCAGCTATGACGTTTTTTTTGTGTTTATTAAATTCAACTCATCACCTTGCAATTGTAAATTAACATCATTAAATATTGTAAAAAGGTCTGTCAAATAAGCGATGTCATTTTTGGACGCAATCAAGTTTCCGCGCAGTTCAGCGTCTCTGTTTTCAAGGAAGTCCCGTACTGAGTCAAATAGATTGAAAAAGTGATTCAGACAAACACCTTTCGAGAGCCATTGTACACAGAAGTACAGCAGCAAACGATTATAGTCTTCATCATTTTCACTACAAAGTTGCCCAAATAATCTGTCATTTAATGAATTGCTTCAGATCTTGTTGACTGCTCTAGTAACGTAATGCAGGCGTACATTAAAATTTTTTGCAACCAAGTGCTGACGATGAATAACACAATGTAAGTAAGCAAGTAAGAATTTATTTCTGCAGACTACAAAGTATAGAAACATGTCAAACAAAAAAAGTAAACAAAAATTATATATTAATGAAAAGCAAAACATTTTAATGAATTAGGAAAATAAATAATAGTATGAACCCTAAAGACACCCACTTAATTAAAGTTATGGTTTAAATACTCTTGTAAAGAGTAAAAACCATGAGAAACTAAAAGTTGACGCAACCGCCGTTTAAAAACCAGAGGATGGAGCTCCTTGAGAGATTTTGGTAACTTATTGCAAAATTTTTATGCCCAATACTGGAGGGGACTGTTGAAATAACGTCAATCTAGATTTAGGAGTGACTAAGTCATTTTTATTTCTAGTATTATAATTATGCAGATCGCAGTTTGCCTGAACCTCTGTTTTATTATTGTGCATGTAATACGCTAGTGCATGAATGGAGATGGAACGGTAAGGTTAGCTTTATATGATATAAAAATCGATTGGCATGATTCCGTCGGTTTTAAGCCAGCAATACAACGGATAAACTTCTTTTGGCATACAAACAGATCATATGCTGAGGTGGAATTTCCCCAAAATATAACACCATAATTTAATCTGCTGTAAACATAGGCATGATACATATTTAATAGCATCTGGTCTGATATTGTGTGTTTTAAATTAAAATAAAAAGCACAATGAATTGAGATTATTCAATAGCCTTCAGCAATGAATCTTCCAGTTCAGTAACTGGCCAAACCAAAGTCCCAGTAATTTGCTGCTGTCAGATGAAATAAATTCGTTATTATTTAATTTCAATTTTAAATAAAATTCCGTATCATATTGATGAGGGTGAAATCTTATATATGTACTTTTATTTTCATTTACAAGTAGTTTGTTTTTATTCAGCCATGTGGTAACAGTGTCTAACATAGTGTTACACACGCTCTCCAACTCTATGTTGTCATTACCTGCAGTCATTAAAGTAATATCATCAGCATATAATGTAATCAATATATCACAAAATTGTTGGGGCAGATCATTGATAAATAAGGAAAATAGCACTGGGTCTAAAATCGAACCTTGGCGTACTCCAATATTAGACCTTAAGTAGCAAGAATTATATACAACATCTTACTGTATTCTCAGTTCTGAAATTGATAGTCACATATTGCTTTCTATCTTGTAAAAAGGACTTAATCCATTCAAAGGCATTACCCCTACTTCCATAATTGAATATATTGTCCAATAGAATAGCATGGTTCACACAATCAAAGGCTTTACTTAGATCTAGGAAGATGCCTACAGGATAAGACCCTGCTTCCAAAGATGTAATAACAGAGTTGTAAAAACACATGAGAGCGGTGGACATTGAGTAACCTTTCCTGAAACCATGTTGACAGTTAGATAGTACATTATTTTTAGTTAAAAACTCATCTAGTCTATTTAAGAAACAATATTCAAATATTTTTGAAAAGGATGATTCGGTAGTTTTCTGGACAAAATTTATCATCTTTTTTATAAACCGGTATTAATTTAGTGTTTTTTAATAAGTTCGGAAACTTGCCCACTTCAAAAGATTTATTAACTAAGTGAACTAGCACCGGGACAATGGAAACGTAAACTGCCTTTAAAACATGCGGTGATACATCATCTGGCCCTGCTGAATAGCTATTTTTAAGGTTATACTGGATTTCGTTAGCAAATGTACAGCGAGTACATTTGGTACTGCTTGTTTTAAATGTGCAATTAAACTCTTATGACGCCTCGCCATTGCTGGAGCACCATCACTAGCAACTGACAAAATATTTCGAATAGGAATTTCTTTCTTTTGAAAAAAAAAACGTGCATGGTATTAAACATGGATTCTCCCCTTTGTATCGGTTTCCAAATTTTTTGCAAATAAAAACTCTTGACATTTTTTTTCTTCTTTTACGAATCGTTATTTGGTAAAGTTGATTCATCGAGTTGAATGGAAAATTTGAAAGTCTTTAAGTAATCACATAATGATAGTTCAACGTATTTAGTCATTTCATCGATTCTTCTTTGCACTCAAAGGAATTTCTTTGATAATATCTGATGGCGTCTTATGATGAAGAACAGTTTCGATTACCTCTTTGACTGCCGGCATAATCAATGCCTCACTAATTGTGTGTGGTTTTCCCGCTTTTACGATCAATAATGAAATATTATATGAAGCTCGTAGTCCATCATCTTCTTGTTTAGAACACGATGCAAAAAGGTTTGATATAGTTGGCTGTTTTAAATATTTCTTTTCAAGTCCTTGAAAATAGGATAAATCTTTGTCCTTTTTATCAGCATATATTTTATTCAAGTGCTCTTGGAGCCTAGAAGGCTTCATAGCTTCATTTGAAAATACTTTTTGGCAAATTAAACACATAGGTAATAATTGGTTTGTTGGAGATTGCGTAAATCCATATTTCAAATACTCAATGTTGTACTGCCGACATTTCTTCTTAGTTTCAGACATTTTGGAATTCACAATTTCAATACATTAACTTTTCAACCGATTTATAGAAAGTTATAAAACTAATGGCTATAATGACTTCTTTACTTTATCAGTCACGCGCGAGTATGGATCACTGGCGAAGCACACAAAAACAATAAGACATTAGAAGAGCTATCCCTGCCTTTTAAAGATTTGATTTCGAGCACGCAATAACTTGTATGCCTTTGTTTGTTTGCGGTGCCCCAGTGTACTTGCCTTCCAAACAAGTTGTTCCCGTATTTTTGTCGAAACATGCTTGATTGCGTAAATCACTTCTTTGCTTACCAAATTGCATAGACTTGTTACCGACAGTCCTAAACCGAATCAATTAGTTGGTTTACACTCAATGCTTATTTAAATATTTTAATGTTTATTTACGCCATAATAATAAGATAAACATCTTAGACGGCTAGATAAAATGTTTTTTTCATGAAAATAGATGTATTTTCAAAGTATTTTATTATATTAAATTTCTAATTAGGTAGGTACGCCGCGACCACCCCCTTGGTTGTCATAATGCCCCCCATTTATCTTTTGACCCACTACCGCCCTCACGAAAAGCTCCAGCGCCCACTAGGGGGCGATACCGCCCCTTTTGTTACGGGGTTCGCTCGCTCTCAAGCATAAAGGTCTTGGATCGAAATAATTTAGTTCAACACACAAAATTTTGGATGACACTATATATTTGATAACACCAATAAAAAACATTCAAGATAAAAAAATAAATAAATACAATTAATTACAATAAACAACTCTTAACATGGGTTACGATGATACGATAACTTGCGTACTTAAATACTAAATTAAACTATTAATTATGATCTAATTTCGAAATATAGAGGTTAAGTTTAAATATTTAGATTACTCATATTGGCCGGGAGGTTTGTATATTGTGTGATAGGATTTTAGAAAAGAAAAATGAATAAAATAATGAAATATTAAATTTTGGTGCAAAGAAAAGAATAATAAAACTATAATACGACTTATCTGGTAAATTTCTTGGAGTCTCGATGTATTGCGTCGGGGATGGTTTGAGCGCGTTACGCTGATGTCAAGGCGTAGTCCCCTTTCGAATTCAACGATCCGGATTTGGTATCCTAAATTGAGTATTTCGTTCACCCTCTTGGTTTCACTCAACGCCAAAACAACACTAGTAGTGGTAGATAGTAGATAATAGATGGTAATAAATAGTAGTAAATAGTAGGCCCAGTGACCTAAGATGACGCCATTAACAAAATGTGAAATGCCGGCTCGACGCTGCTGTTTCAAAACCCTTTTCAGGAATATCGATGCAAAGGACACAAATCTCCTGGCAGTCCCAGGTAAAACGTACAAAAATGCGCTCGATACTAGAAGTTTCTCGCGCGACAAAATCCCACAACGAGGTAATATAAATTTAATTGCACGGAGCAACTTGAACAGCGTGTCTCAGATGGTGTGTCGCCTCTGTGTCTCCCTTACTTAGCTAGCGAAAGGGCCGAAGTCGGAAAATTTCACCACGTGAATCAAAAGTCACTGACAAACTCAAAAATGCGAAGTAATTTACACAAAAGAAAACATTTTAATGAATGGAACTTGAACTAATGATTGAAGAATGAAAAGCAAATTTAACTGACAAGGAATTACTAATTAATTTGGAAAGAAATAACGAAAATGAGGTATTAAATTTTGCTATCGGGGTAAGATACGTTGTGACGACCAAGGAGTTCGAAGCCTCACTGCTAGATGGCGTTGTAGGGTCTCATTCTTAAATTAAATGAAATAAAAATCTTTAAATAAATCTATAAATGAAGTGATCGCAATCCAACGGCAACACTGTTGGGAATCTATGCTCTAAATGTTAAAATAAATAAAATATTCAAAAATTATAACACTATACTAGAAACTGAAGAAAATATTTTTTCAAATAGGTACTTTGGAAACAGTGAGATAATTCATTTTGATTGATTTCATTATCTCCAAATCATAACCACAGTATAGAAATATATCAGTAATGACAGAACCCCTTTTTATGAATGAAATTCTTCGTCCTATTTTAAGGACCTTGATCACATTGATGCTACGGAGTGCACGGCCACGCGCATCCTATGCGTCTACCGGAAAAATGTAGGAACATTTAAAAATTTGATCTCTATGCTTTATAGCGGAGGTTATGTCAAAGTTATATCATATATTTATTATTGAATTGGTCGAAATTTAGTAGATGCAAGAGAAAGAGTCGCTGTAAGAATATTAGCTGTGAATTATAAACATGCAATGTGCAATAACCAATTCTTTTGTAGAAATTGTTTAATAAATTGACATTTCGTTATTATTGATACTATACCTATAATAATAACGCAACTGTAAGTAAACATTATAAAAGTGTAGAAGTGAATTTATTTACCTGATCGCAAAATTTCCTATATATTCAAAATTATAAAATTGCATAAAATAAGCCACTTTATTTATAGTGGCATTTTTGATTTGAAATTTAGTGATATACCTAGTTGATAGCACTTAATCTATTGGAAAATACCGATCTGTTAAATTTTCTATTGCTGTAATTTAATTATATAATTAACTAAAAGAAATTACCTATCATATGGAAACGTCGTTCTCCAATATTTTTACAAAATAATGTGAATTTTATTAAGTCTGGCTTCTCAGAAAAAATATGCATTGTCTGGATTAGAAAGCTTTCATGATAACAGCAATGCCTACACGATATACTGGACATTTTTGATTGGGCTTTTGCCAGTTAATTTCCAGGTAAGAGTAAACAGGTTAATATTGAAAGACATAAGTAGTGAATAGTTTATATTTGCTATGCCTACAATATAGACAATGAAAAATATTACAAACAGAAAGTTTTCATTAGAGATTACATACAAATGTACTGGTCAACAATTTATTCCAGCAACGAAAGGTAGCAAGTCGAAAGTTATTTACATATTGATATAATTGACAACTTTATGAAGTTATATGGCTTTGTCACTCCATTTTGTCAAGCTTTTTCTGCCGATTTCACACGTGCTCCTATTTATTGTGTACCCTGAAACCCAACATCTTTGAAATCAGAAACTTCAATGTGTAAAATAGTCGCATTCTTGACATGGATGTTCAAAATTAATAGAACTGAACTGTGCTATGAATTTTTCCAAACACTTCAGTTGTGGTGACACTAATTCAAAAGTATTAAAAAATATTTTCTCTAATATTATAACATAAAAGAAAGGTGTTTTTAATTTTCCAAATTTCTGCTTATTCGCATGTTCACATGCCTTTAAATGGCAAAATAACGTTGAATTGTCTAACTGATCGTGTTGCTGGGAAAACCCTTCACAAACATCACAATTGTAAACATTTAAACATTTCCATATCAAATATCCACAAATGTATCGCAACGAATTTTGCGAAAAAACTTAAATTGTAATTATTTCTCGCACTATTCTTGCAGTTGGAGTATGCCAACGATTGTAACCAATGCAGTAGTTGATCCAATTCCTCTGGTTCCATCATCAAGCATCACCAATGATTGCTATGATGTATTGCTTACATTACAACCTTTAATAAAAACAAAAAATTAAATGTTGATCTCCCGGGTACTTTTTACTGTAAACATTGAAGTGCACTTCATACTTTAAAACACCTTTTCTTAGTATGTGGTGTTATTAGCCCCATAGTTGTAAGTATTATTGACATTTAAGTGTACAATTGATTATATTAAAATACTTATGAATGATCACTTAAAACTGAACACAAAAAACGTATGTAAAACTGTCTATGAAAAAAATGATTATAAAATGTGTGGCTAATACACCGTACACGTAAACCAAGATTCACAAATAAGAGATCAAGAGAACAAACGAAATTTAAAAATAAAATGGGGGTGAACATCACAGCGACATAACCTAAGTGCCTAAACGTGGTATTTAATTTATCGTGATTGATACATACACATACATACGTGCTGCTATAAACACTAGCACCCCGCCAAAATTTTCTTGAATGAAATGCACGATCGTACACGATTCACGTGCTGCGCAATACGATTATTTATGACCGGCCACGCTTATTTTACTACGATTCGAAAAACGGACGAGAGCGGGAAGCCAATCTGTCTCTACTGTTATCTTTCTATACTGTGTCATAACGCTAAAATCCAAACCGTGCATCACGAAAGGCAAATAAATATAGATTCTAATGTATTATTGTATGTATTATGTATTAATGTATTGATTCTTATCCGGCATCCACAATAAAAGGGAAGCCAAACATGGGAAAATGATAATTAATTTTACGTAAATAAATATTGTTAATGTTCAATATAGCCGATGGAGCCTGTACATCAGTTGTTAAACACCGAATACGATTTCATTACCTAATACAACAATTACCAACAATTAATTGATTAGTTATAATAAAAAGAATATTTATGGCATGAAACATTAGTAATGAGCCATCAATAATTCGTCAATGTTGGATGAGGTATAATTGATATCCGTAACTATTTTATTAGCAGTTGTACCTTATTCTGCTACAAAATTATTGTATTTATCGTTATAACAAGTTATACTACACTTCAAGTTACATTTGGTAGTAATTAACAAATGTACTAATTCTCGCGTATGTACTGCTAAATTACAGTTAATTAACTGACTGGAAATAACAAAAACATAACGTTACACACTACATGTTTTTAAAAAGTAGAACAAAGGGAGAAACAGCGGTATAAAATTTGTTTTTAAGTATATTTTATGTTATTTTGTCATTTGAATCGAGGGTGTTTGGAACGTTTTTTAAATACTTAATTGTTAATAAAGCAAATTAATTGTGCAATATTACAAATCGTGTAAATATTTGCTTAAAAGAACTTGTACAGAACTATAAATAGATAAAATATAATTTATTATTTCATTTCATATACACTACCGGCCATTGAAGTTAGGACGACTACTAAATAATAATAATAATAGAGATTTATTGGTTATATATGGTACAATAGCAGAGAATATACTATAATAATGTTCTAATTTATGGTAAAATATAAAATATTCCATTACTAATATTATGATGTACCTATAACCAAAAAGGCTACATCGCCGTGACACAAATTCAGAGTTTGAGCTTTAGCGTTCTTCCAGTAGCCTTGATTTAAGAAAATAAAAATAAACTGAAGATTAAAGAAAAACGAAGAAATAACAATGCCATTACGTGGATGGACTGGGCAAATGCGAAATGTGACAAATCTCTAGAACGAAAACATGTAACAATGATATTGGAAAGAGTAAGTACATTAATTGTTATTGTTAGAGAGAGATTATATGCAAAGGAAAACTGAAATATATGCGCATATATATGCATCGGTTTTTGAGAAAATATACATAAACCTGGGGCATATATGCAAAAAATTGCGACAATATGCAAAAGTTTTACATAAAATAAATAAGAGCAGAAATTTAAACATTAACTTTATTGCATAAAATTTTTTCACAACATATTTCTAAAAACAATTTATAATTAAATGTTTTTCAAAATCGTGTAAAAGAAAGTTTTGTCTTCTATCAGAATACATATGTTTCGAAATAGAAAAGCTTCTTTCAACATCCACAGATGTAATTGGTGCATTTTTTAACTTTGCAATACATTCTAAACTAAAATTAAAGTCGAAATCGTTTATTGTTTCATCTTCCAAAATTTTCTTAAGTTTCTTCAATTTCAAATACCCCGGATTTTTATTTATCACTTTTTTAAATTTATCGTATATAGAATTACCTATTGTACCCTTAACCTTCTTACATAAAATATCAAATTCGTCTACTATTTCGACTGATTCCGAGAGCCGACATCCCTTGCGTTTCTAGTTTACGAATGGAACTTGAAACGAAGCTATAATTTAACTTAATATACAAAAGGTTTTGTAGCAACTCTGTTGATGTTACTATCTTTTTATAGTTTTCTAGAGCAATGCAGTCAGCAGTGATTTCAAGAATTACATTTTTTATTCCTTCAAAATTATCGCGAAAAAAATTGCATCCTCTAACCATGTACCCCATCTCGTAATAATCGGTTCAGGAGGCAACTTAACACCGTTAGTCGCTCCTTATAAAATTGGATTCGTAAAGGTGCTTTTAATAATACTTTTTTGACATTGCTAATTAAATCATTAATGAAAGGGAATTGATTCCTAATGTCTTCGGTTACACGATTGAACCCATAAGCTAAACAAGTGGTATGAATAATGTTACTATAAAAAAAATTTAAATTTTGCGCGGCTTTTGTCATGTATGGTGCAGCGTCGGACAACATTAGTAAAATTTTTTCACAAGTATAAATTGGTGACCTTGTTTCTGAATACACATTTCCAATCTTCGTATTAATGACTGACGGCATCTTTGAAATATGTTAGCATTATTACGAAATCTGTCAGCAGACTCCACAATTCTGTTCCATAATTGTTCTTCACTATTTTTCTGTGATATACACTTCACTTTTTATAAATCCCCAAAATGAAAAATCGAGGGGAGTAAGGTCGAGACTACGAGCTGGCCATGGTTAGGTCCCCCACGACCAATCCACCTATTTCCAAATTTTCTTTTCAAAAATTGCGTTACTCTTCTAGAATAGTGAGCTGGCGCGCCGTCATCCACGTACTACATTCTTCTTATAATATTTAATGGAACATCTTCTAATAAAGTATTCAGTTCATTTTCAAAAAAAAAATCGATAGAGTTCGCCTGTCAATCGTCTGGGCATTCGAAATGGACCAATTAGATAATTGTCGATTATACCTGCCCACACATTAATGGAAACCCGATCCTGGTGATTCCGTATTACGTTCTGATGAGGGTTTTCATCGCTCCAATAATGCATATTGTGACTATTCAAAATGCCCTCGCGACTAAATCCTGCTACATCGGTAAACAAAATTAATGATAGAAAGTTTTGCCCTTTATTTTGCAACACATCGCAAATCCTGTTCCAATAGGTGATGGATTTTTTGGAAATGAAATGGATGAAAAAGTTGTTCTTCGAGAACTTCCTTAACAGATTCACGATTGACATTCGGTACAGCTGTACTTATTCTTCTGGTGCTTATTTTAGGATTGTCTTCTACTATTTGCAAAATAGCTTCTTCATTTGCAACAGTACGACGAGTTCTGTTAACCCCAGAATCAAATTTTGGTTTTTTAAAGCAATCATCTTCTCCCAAACGCCTATGTACGTCAATAAATGTCCTAACATTAGGAACTTGCCTTAATGGGTATCTCTCTCGATAGATCCGTTGAGTTTCGGAAGAATTTGAACGAGCTTCTCCGTAACACATGATCATGTCCCTGTATTCTACGAAAATATAGCACACCATTTTGAAATAAAACTTTCAAGACACTATGCTAATATTCGTTTGACATTTACCAAATGTTTTGTTTCATGAAATCACAACCTACCTTAAAATATTTTTTATTGCCTTGGTAATGTTAAAATACAAGAACAATATAAAAAACAGTTCGTAACGCAAAAAAAAGTAATGTGATATTAGTGTATAGGAACCTTTTTTTGTTATTTTTCGTTCCTCTATCTCGTAGTGCTATACATTGTAATTTTTTCTATGTCACCCTGTATATTTTCCTGATTTACATTATCAAAGTTTCGACAACTAGATTTAGTATATAAACTTGTCAAAGTTTTAGACAAAAAAAAAGTATAATGTAATTCAGGCTTAACTCTTCAAGGGAACTACAAACTGACGAAATTTCATTAGAATCTGCGATTTACAGTTCGCAAGCTTTCCTTGTTACTTAAATTACTGTTCGCTAATTTTGCAGCCTTATAGCATTTCTATATTTCCATATAACATGATCTGATGTTGGTTAATCACGCCGTACATTTACATATCCAAACAAACACTCCCAGAAATACAACACACTTATACATAAATTTTAAAATAAATTTCGTATCAGCTTGCTAACACTCAGAAATTGTCACACCTATTCAAATAACTGCACGTACTTAAAATCTAATCAACAAAATCGTAAAATGTTGAAGTAATTTTATTGCTGTGTATTTACGATGAACTTTTAAGGTAAATTATTTTTAGTACACGCACACTATCGGCCACGAAAGATTGGTTAAGCAACATATGCTTAAGAAATCAATAAATAAAAAAGGCAACTAATACTAAAAAATTAAATTTATTATCTCTAATATCTGTTTCCGCTTCGCGGCCAAGTTAACCCCTAAGCTAATGCTCTAACCTTTGTACGCGACCGCCACTCATCAGTGAGTGGACATTCGAATAAGACATGCTCCGCTGTATCTACTCCACCGACATTCACAATGCGAATCATTAACCCTCCCAATTCTACATAAATATGATTTAAAATTACCGTGACCTGTTATTAATTCTACCGCCTGATACGATAAATTACCCCTCATTTCCCTAAAACGTGCAACGTTACCCATAAATTTCCTAGTCCACCTCCCATTTAAAGTAATATCCCACCTACTCTGCCAATCATTGTCAACTTTATCCCTAAACGATTTTTTAACTATACGCTATCCGAAATTAGCCCGAATTTAATAATTTAGACACCGCCTCTTCCGCTAATTGATCCACCCTCTCATCACCGATTGTACCTACTGCTGTGTACTGATGATACCAGCATAAATGCAAAATGAATTTATAAAAATGAAAATTTAAATTTACTAGCTCAACGGATAATAATAAAGGGCGCAAAAGAACTAATAACCTCAAGGTTATTTTCAGAATTGAACTAATCATGAAAAATAAAATGTGGGCGTAAGTAATCAAAAATAAAAGAACTGAAATTTTGAATGACATTAACAATCATTAAATTTATTGTTATAAAAAAAAAACATTTAATTACAATTTTGCAGAAACAAAACCATGAATTTAAGATTCTGGCCAAAAACAAAAACTGCATTAGACTCTACAATTACTAGAGGACAATTCAAAATCCTCTAAACAAAGCAAAAGACAAATTTGTTCTAGAAGAAAATCCTATTTCACAAAAAATCCACGTGGTTTCAAAATTCAAACACACTAAATTAATTTAAACGTGGACAAAACAAGTAAAAATAAAAATTGAAATTTAATCACAAGCTCAAAGCTTCTTATCACCTAAACCGAGGTGATTAACTAAAAAAAACTAGTTTGAAAACTAAGAACCGGAAAAATTTAAACTCTTTAAACCAAAAAAAAACTTCTGGATCAAATTATAATAACGGATCTTATATCTACTATGTGCACAATTATATAATATCAATTATTAAAAAGTTGAGTTGTCTGATCGATGAAATAAAATCAAAATAAACGAATCAAATTTTAAATTAAAATTGAGATACCAAAATGGCAGCAATGAAAATAAAAATACAAGAATTTACTTCTCGGCATCAAATCAAGTAACTGAAGGCCTCCGGGTAACAGTCGCATATATACAGTCGCGAGCAAATGTTATAGGCACCTAACCAAACTAATGGGTTTCATGTTTCTTGCATTTTTTTTGTGACAGTTATTTCAACGTTTATATAATCGTCTTTATGGTTATAATAGTCTTTATAGATACCTTTTGTAATTGTATTATTTTTTTGTTATATATTTTCAAGTCTTCGAGATGTCACTTTCCCCCTCCCATCTAAAAAGTATTATAGCTGTACTAAAAACACTCTAATATGCAACAAATTAATAAGATCCCTTAAAATACTACATAATGTATTACCTACAAGTTTTTATTTTCTCATTTTTTACTGTGATATTCGCCCAAAATTTAGGGTGCCTATAACATTTGGTCGCGACTGTATATATAAAATTTACAACATCTGCGTGCTCTCGCAGCGAATAAAATGCAAAGAAAATTCAAGCATATAAACTACAAAATATACAATACTGACGAACGCAATATGTACAAACAAATGTAATAAATATACACAACTGAACAATTACATTAAACTTAACAAACAATTCTATTAACAAAATCTTTCCAAAATAAAATATTAAAATTGTGGAAACTCTATCATTGCATTGATAAAAATGATTTGGAATTAATAAAAATACAAATTTGAATTTCCGGAAACCCGGGTGCCAGACCACAGCACTACGTAAGCCCCAGTCCAAAAAAGTTTTATATCTCTCTCACGCAACGTATCCCAAGTATTTAATAACAAATCAGTCAGATTTTTTAAATTCCTTATACGTAGTTTATACAAGAGTTGTAAAAGTGGCCCTAATACAGATAAGCTATCTGTTATAGTTCTCATATCCCGTATAAATTCCCATTAACGCCTAATATAAACTACTGCTTGATTTATTGCAATCAATTCTGCTTGATAAATATTGCAATGATCCCCTAATTTAAACTTTTGATTATGTATTTCGATCGCAAATTTTACTTTATTTACTGGTAAAATACCCGAAATAACGCACGCTGCGTCTGCCGAAATAGATCAATACGCGTTCGCGGCTCTAACTGTTACTAATGTTTGTGCCCCAATTTTTTTGTTCTTAATTTTACACGCGTCTATCCATATCGACCCCGCGTACAGCATTGCTGGTTCTATAGCGGCCCTGTAAATAGTACCCGCCGCGTTACCGTTTAAACTCCACGTGACTCTAGTCGATGCTCTAATTTTATTACTCATTTCCCTACCTTTCGAATACTCGAAACAGAAACAATTATTGTATTCCGTCAACAAACTACCGGGTAGCATCTGTTTCTCCTAACTGCTTAGGTTTAAGATTCTACAATGCTCTGTTGGAGGAATATAAAGCATATCAAAGGGCTCGCTTATTCAAATCTAAAGTAAAAAATCTCCTTTTGGGTAATGTTGCGTATTCTGATGACGAGTTTTTTTGCTTTGTTTTAGTGACGTTGGGTATCATACACACACCCAGTGGCGGCTGGGGTGTATTTTTCATACTGGAAAAGACGTCTATGACTTTGTTGTAAAAATACGTTCAGTCGATCTTCTGACATTGTGCTTCTCAGAAATGTCTTAATGCGTTTGAGGCTGGAAAAACATCGTTCACATTCTGCTGTCGACATGGGGGTTGTAAAAAATAATATCCAACAGTTTATATGTTTCCGTCAAAACTTTTTTTAAGTTGTTGTGTGTTATGAACACTAAAAGTGGCAAAACACCACCTACACCTACGTCACACATGTCATCGCGCTCATAAATTACTGAAAATTCACTCTTCAATTCTATCCTATCCAACATAGGATAAGATTTCACATTTTTTTATGCACATAATTAACCGACGCAAAATATGACGATTTTTTTCCACATCTTCGTTGTACTTAATTTTATATCGCAAATAAGGACTGTCTAACTATTCACGTATATCCACTTTACCTAGAACATTAAAATCCACGTATGCATTCATGTGAGAAACGAAATTTTCGTGTTTCTTTGCCCTCTCTGCGATATGCTTTAAATCATTTAACCCTTGTTTATTCCACGCACTAACCTCTTTGTTTAAAATTAAGCAGATAAAACAAAATAGTTTATTTCTTAGTGAACATCCGCACATCCACTCATATTTTTAGTAAATATTCTATTGTAAGTTCGAGTTTTACTTATTCGAGTGTAGTTTATTTGAAGATCAGGAATAGGCCTTCCTTTCTCCTTAATTAAAAGTTTTTCCTCAAATGAGAGCGGGTTTTTTTTTTTAAGATTTTGCACTCAATTAACTTCATCATTAATAATATACGTCACTTTAAGCCTTTGAAATCACACTTCAACGCGTACCGCGCAGCGTTGAAAACGATGCAGACGCAACGAATGCAAGACGTTAACTGGGGACACGGCATTGCGTGCCCCAAAGCGACCGTATAAGCGCATATAGCGAAGATAAACGGAGCCGTTCGATTTATACTCCAAATAGGTAAATCGGAAATAGTGCCCCGGAATATAGTTTTGAGCGTTCGTATATGCGCTAGCGTCTGTGGTGCGGAAGGAAACTTTGATACCATCGTTATAAAAATACGTAAAAATAATAAAATAAACTAATGCACTAAATTACATGCGAATTTCTTTCTGTGTTCATCTTGGTGGTTGGGTGGGCATGTGCTCTTGTGCCCTTTAGTACCAGCCACCATTGCATACACCTATCGATTAACCACCGGGTATTTCGAGTACTTTTATTCAATTACTGCAGAACTTGTCACAATAACATTCAAAGAATCTAAAATCTCAATTACCAAATAGAGTACGGATGAACCCCTAAAAGTGAGAGAGAATGCCATAAAATCTGTCTCTACTTAGTCTCAATTAGTGCTTTCTATTTGGCTCAAGGAGTTGCTCCGAAACTGCTCCGGAACAACTCTTATGCAAAATAAAACGAACTAACTTGTGCTAACGGGGTGCAAACGGGTGTAGATAAAAATAAGATGGCAGTTGATGCAACATAACCTATGTAGATTTCATAAACTCATATAAACTGTATATTATCGCATGTCGTATCAAATATCAAGTTGAATTTGAACTTCTGTGATTTGAACGAGTTTGTAAAAAGGTTAAAAAGAAGCAATATGAGTGATCACATAGAATTAAACTTATTTGACGCGATCACAAGCAACAGTTATTGTATAAATGTTTCAAGAGAGGAATATGAACAAGTTATTAACAATAATGGTTAACAATAATTTGATTTTGTTTTCTGTCCATTATTCCTCTACAACGTTTTTCAAAAATATTGAAGGCTTAAATATAGCGGCATAAATTTTAATCAATTTTCGTAATTACCTGGTAATTTCGGTTATAGGTACTTTTTATGAAAATGCGCATGCGGGAACAGTTCACCCCTTGTAAATAGCAGGTGCAGTAGGGGAAAGGAGAAGGGAAAATAGAGCTGTTCCGTTACAAAATGCACCTTGCAAAAAGAACGCTCAAAAATGTGCTGGTGCAACTCGGAGCAGTTCCGATACAGCTCCACCGACAAATAGAAAGCCCTAAATGACAAGACGTTCCCAATAAACAGATTAAGATAATCCGGTGCAAATGCGCTTTTATGTTCGGCATCATAAAACCTTTAATTAAATTTTCTGCGCCTAATATGTACGTTGTTTATTTAAGTTGACAGTGTGATTAAGACAAACAGACATTAAGATTATAATAGTTTGAATGCAATAAAACTTATTGTGTTAAGATATTTGTTAAAGTTTCTCCCTTGGTCAAACTTCCGTGAGCGGTAGTGTATTTACAGACACGCAATTTATTTGACATTGGTCACTCATGCTTTATTCACTTACTTAATCCGAAAATATTTTAAGTTAGAATTACTTGAGATAAAAGAAATTAATATATATATGAAAAATTTAAATTCCATAATGTATTAATGAAATCAAACACCCCTGTAACAGGGTGATTCATTTTTTTTTCGGGAAACTTAAACAGGGTATTCTACCCACTATACTGGTGTAAAAACTCTATATAAACATAAATCCAAAACTGTTTCGTTTTTGAGTTACAGCTTGTTTAAGGTTTTTTTTTTATTGTAGCGAGCGCAGACGTCATTGCGGAGATATCGGGAAAATAATAATAATAATTATCATTAAATCAGGCTTATTAAATGTGAAAATTGTTAATATGACAAAAATAACATTAATGTTTAACAAAAAAAAAAGAAACTGCTAAAACCTTAGTTTTAAAGATGTTCAAAATGAAATCGAAACAGATTTTCTACAACGGCGGGGGTTATTTGTAATGGATTTTGTCGCATTTCATTACAAGCTTCTTCAATTCTTAAAATTAACTGTTCTCCTGTATTGATAGGGGTCGCATACACTTTATTTTTTAGCGTACTTCACACATAGAAATTTAAAGGGCTAAGATTGGGCGATCTTGGAGGTCACAGCACTGGTCCTAAACGCCCAATCCAACGTTTTGGATAATTAGTATTTAACCATTGTCTCACTATTAATCCATAATGAGCTGGTACACCATTCAATTGAATCCAGCTGCCATTTCTCCAGTGAACTGGTACGTCCTCAAGCAAATCGTTTAAAGTATTGCTAAGAGATACGCAAAATAATTCAGAGTTTAATTGCGGAGGTAAAAAGTGAGGCCCACAAACGGGACCGCCCACCGATTTCGCCGCAGTACCGTCTGCGGTCGCTACAATAAAAAAAAAACTTTAACAAGCTATAACTCGAAAACGAAACATTTTGGAATATATGTTTACAAAGAGCTTTTACACCTGTATGGTGGGTAGAATTTAGCTGTTTAAGTTTCCCGAAAAAAAAATGAATCATCCTGTATATTGGAATAATTTAAATTAAAAAATAAAGTTCAATCTAATCATGCATTATTTAATATATTTTATACGTCATGTTTGTAAGAAATGTTAAGTTTTTCCTGAGAGATATTCATATTTTTCTTACAAGGGAACACCGGCGGGTGTCCCCCTCCGATTTCGATGAAACTTAACAGATCGAAAGAGTACCTTAAAATAAGAGACACGTATTTTTTTTTATCGGCGTATCCGCACGATTTGGGGTACAGCCCCTCCAAAGTTTGGAACGATTTTTCAATTTTTGCAAATATTTCCTAAATTATAACAGATATTAAATTTTCTTCTTAATATAATTTGCAGCATATTGCATGGCCCTAAGGGTGGCGTCGTCCGTATTCGCAAAAAGTTAAGAACGGGGGACGGGGTACCCCGTACCCCCCATTTTTTTTACATTTTTCCTTTTTCTTATTCATCAAAAGAAGGCCCGATTTTACATAGAATACGATGATGTATAACAAGTTTAGAAAATTAATAATTGTAAAAATAGAAAAATAATAATAAAGCTTCAAAATTAATAAATTTGTCTGTTGATATAAATCAAATGAACTATAATAGAAATAAGTTTTTATCCTTAACATAATTTCCAGCATAATACATGGTCTCAAGGTAGATATCTTCATAAAAAGCTAATAACGGGGGACGGGGTACCCCATACTCCGCATTTTTTTAATAATAAGTTTATTCATTATTCATCAAAAAAAGACCACTATTTTTAGTATTAAAGGAGTCTACGAATACGTTTGGACCTCGAGTTGCGCAATCATTGTTTCGACCTGTAAATGTGTATATTTCTTCTTCGGTATCTGGTAAGCTCACTTCAAATCATTTCAAAACCTGGCTAACGGATGTTTTACTCTCGAATACCGGGCCAAAGAGTGTCCTTTTGATTAATTCTTGGAGTAGGCATTGTGTTGCCGAACTTCAGCAATTAGTGCCAAAAGACAAAACTTTGAACATTTCAATATACCAAAAAAAAAACGACAGCGATGGTACAACCTCTAGATGTATATGGTTTTAGACTGTGGAAAAATTTTGTTAGAACTTTTTCGGATATAGTGATTCTTATGAACTACGACATAGATTTACATCAGAGAAATAATATTATTAAGTTGCAATCCCTAACCCATAATCAGTTTTCTTCCCCAAGATTTTTCGACGTATTCAAGTACTCGTGGTATAAGAGTGGATACGTTGAGGAAAGACCTGGGCACTTTAAAAATCCTGTAGTTTTGTTTTAATAAAGATGCGCAGTCTACACCCTTGTGTAGTATTTGCAATAAACCAGCTGGTGCGGTGTTCATGGTGCAAACAAAATCTGTGTTTTAAACACTTTTACACAGACTATCACTACTGTAATACTTACATAGCTTAATTACTGTATGTATATTAATCTTGTTCGCTATTGCAATACATATATACCAATAATCGCATTACAGTATGTCATGTATTTAAACATTTATAAGCATTATAACGTTTTTCTAATTCTGTTCTATTGTTTTCGAAATGTTATAATCGTTACAAACACATTAGTTATATTTATGCTCGATTGAATACTTACATTGTGCACCTACATTGCACGAAAAACTTGAAATACCTAAATTAAAAAATATATATGTATGTATTATTTAATCCTTCGTCCTGTGTAGCAAATTTGTTCATATATACGCACTAATGGATTATGGTATTCTAAGAATAAATAACATTTTATTAAGGAAATATATAAAACGCAGTCACTAACTGCAATTGATAAAACGATTTATATTGCTACCACCGATAAAAGTTTCGTATAGTATATAGTATAAGTTAGTAGGCATAGAAAGGTTTGACCATAGCTGTCGAGTAGATACAATTCTAAATTAAGAAATATTTAAGTAAGGAGAGCAGCGGAGTAACGATAACAAATAATTGTTGTTAATGTACTATATTATTATTATTACAATTATTTTTATTATTAATCCTCCAAATTTATTACCATTATTTTCTATGTAAAAGCGATCTTTTTTCGATGAATAATGAATAAACTTATTATTAAAAAAAATGCGGAGGTATGGGGTACCCCGTCCCCCGTTATTAGCTTTTTATGAAGATATCTACCTTGACACCATGGTATTATGCTGGAAATTATGTTAAGGATAAAAACTTATTTCTGTTATAGTTCATTTGATTTATATCAATAGACAAGTTTATTAATTTTGAAGCTTTATTATTATTTTTCTATTTTTACAATTATTAATTTTCTAAACTTGTTATACATCATCGTATTCTATGTAAAATCGGCCTTCTTTTGATGAATAAAAAAGGAAAAATGTAAAAAAAATGGGGGGTACGGGGTACCCCGTCCCCCGTTCTTAACTTTTTGCGAATACGGACGACGCCACCCTTAGGGCCATGCAATATGCTGCAAATTATGTTAAGAAGTAAATTTAATATCTGTTATAATTTAGGAAATATTTGCAAAAATTGAAAAATCGTCCAAACTTTGGAGGGGGCTGTACCCCAAAATCGTGCGGATACGCCGATAAAAAAAAATACGTGTCTCTTATTTTAAGGTACTCTTTCGATCTGTTAAGTTTCATCGAAATCGGAGGGGGACACCCGTCGGTGTTCCCTTGTTAGTAATATTACAACGTTGAAGGCTTTTTTTTCTAAAAAAACCAGAAATTCTTCCATTAATATTTACGATTGTAGCGGAGTGCGTAACATACTTTAAAACGTTAAAACAACAACAAACAGTTCTAAAACTAGATGCTGCGCATCTAGGAGTAGAGGAAGGTGGTACTTGAGGAAGGTGGTTTTTTGAAGTCGGTCCATTCATTTGAAAATCATCTTTTATAATGTGCAGTACGTTTTAAGTAGTTTACTTTTGTTCTTACTTTTGGAACACCCTGTATAGTTGAAATATTTTTAGGTTATGCAGCATTGAATTCTGCACAACTTTTGTAGAAAAGTTTTTTTCTAAAAGCAAAAAAAGCTATAATCAAAGACTCAATCTTCGTGAACACCTGTGTAGTGGAAAATATTTTTAACTTATGCAGCATTGATTTCTGTACAACTTTTGTAGAAAAGGTTTTTTCCTAACATCAAAAATAGAGCTGTAATCAAAGAGTCAGTCTTCCTGAACACCCCGTATATTTAAAAATATTTTAGTTATGCCAGCATTCAATTCTATAACACCTTTGTAGAAAAGACTTTTCGATAATATTGTCAAGTCGTAGTTTTCTTTAAAGAAAATATTTATTTTCCAGTTGTTTTTCCGATATTTTATACAGGTCGGTGGCCCTCAAATTTGCCTACAACTATCTTTTTAAGATATAAGTACCTAATACCTAATTCTCTATATGAAATATTACCGGTATAAGCGATATGCCAATAGGAATGTAATTTTCTTTTGTTATAGGCTTATTTTCCCTATGTCATCTTTTTTGTGAAGTCGAGTCGTTATTTATGTTGTACGTATTATATACACACAATTCTGTGATTCTGAAAGACACCGAATATGAGATTATCTTTACTTAGGGCTAATTATATAAATATTCTGCGTTAAATAAAAATGATCCACTCTCATAATAATAACTACAATTCCAATTCACGATTTTTATATTATTAGTTTTTATTATCCTTCGCGAGATTATATTTAGAACCAACGTAAACTCCATAATATTGACAACTCATTATTTACGTTTGCTCGACAAAAAGTTATGTTAGACGTTTGTTAGATAAAGCACAAAAAAGCGAGGAAACACAGCTGATACATTTTGTTTTAATAAGGTATTTCACATACGGTAAACATCAATTTAGTAATAGATAGAATAGAAATAGTATTTTTCCCTCATTCTCTTTTTTCTCATTTCGTTTTCCCTTTCCCTATCTTATTCCCTTTTCTTATTCCCTTTACCTATTCCGTTTCCTATTCTTATTCTCTCTTCCCTGTTCCTTTATTTTCCATTTCTTTTCCCTTTCCCATCCCATTCCCTTTCCCCATTCCCTTCCCATTCCCTTTCCCATCCCTTCCCATTCCCTTTCCCATTCCTTTTCCCATTCCTTCCTCCCTTTCCCCTTTCCCATTCCCTTTCCCATTCCCTTTCCCATTCCTTTCCATTCCCTTTCCCATTCCCTTTCCCATTCCCTTTCCATTCCCTTTCCCATTCCCTCCCATTCCTTTCCATTCCCTTTCCCATTCCCTTTCCCATTCCCATTCCCTTTCCCATTCCCTTCCATCCCTTTCCATTCCCTTTTCCATTCCCTTTCCCATTCCCTTTCCCATTCCCTTTCCATTCCCTTTCCCATTCCCTTCCCATTCCCTTTCCATTCCCTTTCCTATTCCCTTTCCCATCCCTTCCATTCCCATTCCCTTCCCATTCCCTTCTCCATTCCCTTCCCATTCCCATTCCCTTTCCCATTCCTTTCCCATTCCTTTCCATTCCCTTTCCCATTCCCTTTCCCATTCCCTTCCCATTCCTTCCCATTCCCTTTCCCATTCCCTTTCCCATTCCTTTCCATTCCCTTTCCATTCCCTTTCCCATTCCTTTCCCATTCCCTTTCCATTCCCTTTCCCATTCCCTTCCCATTCCGTTTCCCATTCCCTTTCCCATTCCTTCCCATTCCCTTTCCCATTCCCTTTCCCATTCCCTTTCCCATTCCCTTTCCCATTCCCATTCCCTTTCCCATTCCCTTTCCCTATTCCCTTTCCCCATTCCCTTTCCCATTCCTTTCCCATTCCCTTTCCATTCCCTTTCCATTCCCCTTTCCCATTCCCTTTCCCATTCCCTTTCCCATTCCTTTCCCATTCCCTTTCCATTCCCTTTCCCATTCCCTTTCCCATTCCCTTCCCATTCCCTTCCCATTCCCTTTCCCATTCCCTTTCCCATTCCCTTTCCCATTCCCTTTCCCATTCCCTTTCCATTCCCTTTCCATTTCCCATTCCTTTCCCATTCCCTTTCCATCTCCTTTCCCATCCCTTTCACATTCCCTTTCCCATTCCCTTTCCCATTCCTTTCCCATTCCCTTTCCCATTCCCTCCCATTCCCTTTCCCATTTATAACATCCCATAAGTTACAGCTTTAAAAAATAGTTGGCGATTTTCCCTATATTTCAATTTTCTCCACTTTATCCGCCATTTTATTTTTTCCAAAAAATATTATCAGCATCAAATGCAACGATCCAAACACCCACAAATGTCTGTTGCAAAATGTCATTTTTTTAATAATATTCCTCCATTTTAGTCGCGCTATCATGTATTTGATTCTATATTCGCAAATAGTGGCCCAAAAATGTCTGCTATTTTATTTTTCTACGTAAAATTTAAAAATGGAATAATATATAAAGCTCTTTTCCTAAAATCCAAAAATAGAACTGTAATCAAAGACCAAGTCTTCGGTGGACAGTCTATATAGTCAAAATATTTTTAAGTTATGCCCTACTGAATTCCAATAATTCCAAGTTTTAAAAATGGAATTGCCCGCTGTTATTGTGACAATATTTTATAACGTTTTCGACTTACCGCATTCTTATGCACTAATTATGTTTTATTTTAATATACACTATTAATAAAAGCGATAGATACATACATTCTCCACGCGTAGTGTAATAAATCGAAGACGCTGTAGATTTCATGCATTAAAAATAAGATATAATATGTGCTATGAGAAAGTAAATAGCATTTGACGAAATAAATAAAACAAATATTCCCGTGTGTTTGCTTCGCTTTAACATAAAAATATGTTTTAATTTCATTATAAAACGAATATTAATCCATTGAGCCAATATGTATATTTTGGTTTTTATTTTATTTACTGAACTGTTACTTGCTTTGACTCCTTTAATATTCATTTTATAATAATTTTGCGAATTGACAATTCATTTATGAATGCTCTACCTCTTCGCTGCGCGCGCAGTTCAACCACTTTCATTCGTATCGCACCGACTCTTTCGCTTATCTTATATTTTTTACGCGTTTGTGCAACGGAAAATTCCACTTACGTTTAATCACGTCAGATCACGTTTAATATTTGGTTTGGTCCTAAAATTATTTTATACATCAACATTAAAAAAATTCTTACAAAACTAAACCTATATTTGTAATTCAAAGTAATGGCTCTAGTAAATTTATTTCTTCAAATAATTATACACGAATACATTTTGAGTATCTTGTAAATTAATGTCCATTAAAACACGCGGGAATAATCGATGGCCAAAATAAACAACAAAAGAAAAGTATACATATATGCCGACAATACTTTCGAAAGCTAATCCCCTTGATATTATATGCGACAAACACGCCGCCAATCCTTTCGGCTAGAGATTTATATATTCGCAGAATTTTACTTCGCAGTTTCTGCGAAATAATGTATAAATTCTTAGAATCGTGCACACGTGCAATCGCTGATAGATTATAAAGGAGATGTATCTCTCCTTACGTTTCCTAATGGCTTATTTTCTCTGTCATATTTTTTTTTAAGTTGATCGTACAATGGAATCAGATACAAAGCAAAATATTTTAACATATGTACTTTAAATAATCGTAACGGGGCGATTTAGGTTGCGTTCCGATTTCGAATTAAAAATACAGGGTGTTCTATTTAATAAAATTGAGTTTTTTTTGCATTGGAAAATATGTCACTTGTTTCTCATTTTGAACACTCTGTATATTAGAATGCGAAGTGTGGCGTACCATTTCTTAGAGTTACATCTACATTCATAACATAGCAAATTTGGAGTCCCTACTTGCAGTATTAACCGAGATATAATTTCTGAATGAGGCAATGATTATTACAAAAAAAGAAGAAAATCTTAAATTAACTCGAAAACGGCAAATGTAGCTATAGAAACAGCTAATCAAGACTGACGTATTTATGGCCGTAGAATCTAAAAAATGTAAAGAAAATTATATCATTTCTATTTAAAAATAACAAAGTTGGCGGCTATTTCCGGTAACCGAAGTGATATTTTGGCTAAGGTATTTCACATTTACAGTAACAATCGAACAGATAATGGGTGCCAAAATCTCAAATATAAGTAAACAGTAGAACATCATAAACTTTTTAATGAACCACTTACGTGGAATACCTGATAAATGAAATAGCAAACATTATATGTAATTATTATCATTTTATTATATTTTGAAATAGATATTTCAAAATTTAAAAATGTTTTGGCCACCTGATACAAACATTACCTAATAGAAATACAGCTAATAAATTTTGTTTTTAATGAATAAATGTAATAATGTATTTTGGATTTATCGCTCAATCTATATTCTCTTCTATTATGTAGGTTTTATTGTGTCATCGGATTGTGTATTTTAGTTATGAACACAATCAATGAATAATAAAGGTGAATATAGTAGTCCTATATGTTTTCAATCACTTTATTTTACGAAAACAGAATAAAATAGTTCCTTGCACTGTAATGTATAGAGTTTACTATAAATTAAAGAAAAAAATTCTAATTAGAACCTCAATAAAAGAGTTGATTACCTGGTACGACTGCCCGTCTGCATTTAGTGGCGGTTGGTTGGCCTGGAGGAAGTGGATCTTCCGTCTATCCACGACCCTTTTTCGATGTTAACCTCGGTCTACCTTTTTCGGCATTACTCTCACTTTAACGACCCGTAAAATATAACCAAACATGAATATATCAAGTAAATGAAATGAGTAAACATACTTACATATACGAATGTAATAACTTCTCAGAATAATAAAAGACCACTTATTATTAATTTTTATGTAATAACACAAACAATACGTTTACGTACTGGAAGCAAGTAAACGAATGTTAATGGTAGTCTCTGTTATACGTTTTTTATAGTAATGATACACAATCGCCATCTATAGATTTTACTTATATCTTTCACATTTTTGTATGTTTACGCGCATGTACATGTGTTCCATTGTATAAGAAATCAGTACAACTGCATATTACAGAAACCTGTAAAATATGCAGTAAACTGTAATATGAAAGATTTCTTCTTTACCGTGTTTCGTAAAAGTTGTGTCTACAGCGGCGTTCGCTTCCCACCGCCTACTACGAATCTAATTTTCGGCGAATTTTCTCCTCTTTTCCTACTTTTAACTATTAATCTCGATACGCCTGTTTCTAACTACCACCCCGCTACCCACGGCCCTTTAAATATTTCCCTTTTAATCGTTCCAGTTTCGGAACCCTTTGCCGTGTGACTTTTTTCTGCCGAAAATTTACACGCTCGGAAATAGGGCGACGCCTATGAAAAAGCCCCCCTGTCGGAAGGAATGTCAGGAGCAAACTTTAGTATAGTATAACTAGATGCTGCGCATCTAGGAGTAGAGGAAGGTGGTACTTGAGGAAGGTGGTTTTTTGAAGTCGATCCATTCACTTGAAAATCATCTTTTATAATGTGCAGTACGTTTAAAGTGTTTCTTTGTTTCTTACTTTTTGGACACCTGTTAGTTGAAAATATTTTTAGGTTATGCAGCATTGAATTCTGCACACTTTTGTAGAAAAGTTTTTTTAAAGCAAAAAAAGCTTAATCAAGCTCATCTTCGTGACCCTGTGTAGTGGAAAATATTTCAACTATGCAGCATTGTTCTGTACACTTTTGTAGGAACCTTCTTCCTACATCAAAAATAGAGTGTATCAAAGAGTCAGTCCTCCTGAACACCCCGTATATTTAAATATTTTGGGTTGCAGCATTCATTTACAACACTTTTTAGAAAGACTTTTCGAATAGGTGGCGTTTTGTCATCGTTTTCTTTAAAGAAAATATTTATTCCACTTTGGTTTATTTCCCGATTTTTATACGGTCGGTGGCCCTCAATATCTACATCTATTTTAGTCATAAGTCATACCTAATTCTTATATGAATATTACGGTAAAACAATATGCCAATAGGAAGTAATTTTCTGTGTTATAGGCTTATTTTCCTAGTCATCTTTTTTGTGGTCGTCGTTATTTATGTTGTATATATTAACACAAATCTGTGATCTGAAGACCCGAATATGAGTTATCTTTACTTAGGGCTATTATATAAATATCTGCGTTTAAATAAAATGATCCACTCTCATAAATACTACAATTCATTTCACGATTTTAATATTATTAGTTTTTATATCCTTCGCGAGATATATTTAGAACCAACGTAACGCCATAAAGATTAACTCATTAATTACGTAGCTCGACAATTATGTAGACGTTTGTTAGATAAAGACAAAAAGCGAGGAACACAGCTGATCATTTTGTTTTAATAAGGTCTATATATTATTTCAGTGCTTTTCTCTATCTATATTGTGCTTATTATATGATTTTTTTGTCATGATGACTCGATGTGCAGGTTTGCACCATAAACACAATTTAGTAATAGATAGAATGAGAATGTATTTTCCCTATTCCCTTTTCTCATTTCGTTTTTCCATCCTATCTCTAGTCCCTTTTTTATTCCCTTTACTATCGTCCCTATTCATTCTCTCTCCCTGTTCTTTTTCCCATTTCTTTCCTTTCCCATCCCTTTCACCATTCCTTTTTCCATTCCCTTTCTATTCCCTTTTCCGTTCTTTTTCCTTTCTATTACCCATTCCGTTCCCTATATTTAATTCCTCTATTCCCTTTCCCTTCCCTTCCCATTCCTTTCCCATTTCCCTTTCCCGTCCCTTTCCATTCCCTTTCCCGTTCCCTTTCCCGTTCCCTTTCCGTTCCCTTTCCCGTTCCTTTCCGTTCCTTCCCTTTCCATTCCCCTTTCCATTCCTTTCCATTCCTTCCATTCCTTTCCCATATCCTTTCCTTCTTTCCCATTCCTTTCCCAATTCCCTTTCCCATTCCCTTTCCCAATTCCATTCATTCTTTCATTCCCGTTCCTTTCCGTTCCCTTTTCCCCGTTCCTTCCATTCCCCTTTCCCGTTCCCTTTCACCGTTCCCTTTCCCATTCCTTTCGTTCGCCTTTTCCCGTTCCCTTTCCCGTTCCCTTTCCTTTCCCACTCCCGTTCCTTTCCCATTCCCTTTCCCTTCCTTTCCCATTCCCTTTCCGTTCCTTTCCCGTTCCCTTTCCGTCTTTCCCTTCCCATCCCTTTCCCATTCCCTTTCCCATCCTTTCCCCATCCCTTTACCATTCCTTTCCATTCCTTTCCCCATTCTTTCCATTCCCATTCCCATTCCCTTTCATTCCCGTTCCTTTCCGTTCCCTTTCGTTCCTTTCCGTTCCCTTTCCCTTTCATTCCCTTTCCCATTCTTTCCCATTCTTTTCCATTCCCTTTCCTCCCTTTCCGTTCCCTTTCCCGTTCCTGTTCCCTTTCCATTCCCTTCCCATTCCCTTTCCATTCCTTTCCCATTCCCTTCCTTCCCTTTCCCTTCCTTTCCCGTTCCCTTTCCCGTTCCCTTTCCCTTTCCCATCCTTAGTCCCATTCCCTTCCATTCCCTTTCCGGTTCTTTCCCTTCCCTTTTCCGTTTTCTTTCTTTCCCATTCCTTTCCCATCCTTTCCGTTCCCTTTCCGTTCCCTTTCCGTTTCCCCTTTCCGTCTTTCCCGTTCCCTTTCCCTTTCCATTCCCTTTCCCATTCTTCCCCATTCCTCTTTCCCTTCCTTTTCCATTCCCTTTCCCATTCCATCCCATTCCCCTTCCCTTCCCGTTCCTTCCGTTCCCTTTTCCGTTTCCTTCCGTTCGCCTTTCCCGTTCCGTTCCCGTTCCCGTTCGTTCCCGTTCCCCGTTCCGTTCATTCCCTTCCATTCCCTTTCCATTCTTTCTTCCCTTTCCCATTTCCGTTCCATTCCCTTTCCCATTCCCTTCCATTCCTTTCCCATTCCCTTCCCATTCTTATCCCATTCCTTTCCATTCCCTTCATTCCTTTCCCATTCCTTTTCCCATTCTTCCCATTCCCTTTCCCATTCCCTTTCCCATTCCCTTTCCCATTCCCCTTTCCATTCCTTTCCCATCCTTTCCATTCCCTTTCCCATTCCCTTTCCATTCCTTCCCATTCCTTTCCCATCCCTTCCCATTCCTTTCCCATTCCTTCCCATTTCCCTTCCCCATTCCTTTCCATTCCCTTCCGCATTCCCGTTCTCCATTTCCTTTCCCCTTCCTTTCCCATTTCCCTTTCCCATTCCTTCGCATTCCCTTTCCCATTCCTTTCCCATCCTTCCCATTCCTTTCCTTCCTTCCACTCCTTTCCCATTCCCTTATCCCATTCCTTTCCATTCCTTTCCGCATTCCTTCCCATTCCTTCCCATTCCTCTTTCATTCCTTTCCCCTTCCTTTCCATTCCCTTCCATTCCCTTTCCATTCCCTTTCCATTCCTTTCCCATTCCCCTTTCCTCATCCCTTTCCATTCCTTTTCCCATTCCCTTTCCATTCCTTTCCATTCCCATTCCCATTCCCTTTTCCCATCCCTGTTCACCATTCCCTTTCCCATTCCCATGTCCCATTCCTTTCCCATCCCTTCCATTCCTTTCCCATTCTTTCCAAATTCCTTTCCAATTCTTTCCCATTCCCTTTTCCATTCCTTTCCCATTCCTTATCCCATTACCTTCCCATTCCTTTCCATTCCCTTTCCATTCCTTTTCCCATTCCTTTCCCATTCCCTTTCCTTCCTTTCCATTCCCTTTCCCATATCCTTCCCATTCCTTTCCATTCCTTTCCCATTCCTTTCCATCCCCTTCCCATTCCTTTTCCTCATTCCCTTTCCCATTCCCTTTCCATTCCCTTTCCCATTCCTTTCCATCCCTTTCCCATTCCCCTTTCCCCTTCCCTTTTCCCTTCCTTTCCCATTCCCTTTCCATTCCTTCCCATTCCCTTTCCATTCCCTTCCCCTTCCCTTTCCCATTCCCTTTCCCATTCCTTTCCATTCCTTTCCATTCATTTCCCATTCCCTTTCCCATTCCCTTTTCCCATTCCCTTTCCCATTCCTTTCCATTTCCTTTCCCATTTCCCTTTCCCATTCCTTTCCATTCCCTTCCAATTCCCCTTTCATTCCCTTTCCCATCCCCTTTCCATTCCTTTCCCATTTCTTTTCCCTTCCTTCCATTCCTTCCATTCCCTTTCCCATTTCCCTTCCATTCCTTTCATTCCCCTTTCCCATTCTTTCCCTTCCCTTTCCCATTCTTCCCATTCCTTTCCATTCCCTTTCCTCATTCTTTCCCTTCCCTTTCCATTCCTTCATCCCTTTCCCCATCTCCCTTCCCATTCCTTTCCCTCTTCCATTCCTTTCCATTATTAGCAGCTTTAAAAAATCGTGGCGACTTTGCCCTGTATTTGAATTTTCGTTCCCACTATTATTCCCCATTTTATTTTTCCAAAAATATTCTCAGCATCAAATGCAACGATCCAACACACCCACAAATATTTGCAAAATGCATTTTTTTGTAATACTCTCTTCGTTAATCGCGCATCTTGTTTTGATTCTATATTCGCAACTACGACTCCACAAATCGCGTAAAAATCCCGAATTATATCTGATATTTTATTTTTCTAACGTAAAATTTAAAATGGAATAATATATAGAAAGTCATTTCCTAAAACAAAAATAGAATGTACTGCAAACACCGAAGTCTTCGGTGGACAGTCTATATATGTCAAAATATTTTTAAGTTATGCCTATTGAATTCCAATAATTCCAAGTTTTAAAAATTGAATTCCCGCTGTTATTGTGACAATATTTTAGCAGGTTTCGCTTACCGCATTTTTGCACTAATTAATGTTTTTATTTTGATACACTATTAATAAGCGATAGATAACTCTCACACGCGTAGTGTAATAACTCGAAGACGCTGTAGATTTCATGCATTTAAAATAAGATATAATATGTGCTAGAGAAATTATAGGCATTTGACGATATAATAAAAGCAAATATTCCGGTGTGTAGGCTCGCTTTACATAAAATATGTTTTAAATTTCATTATAAAACGATATATTAATCCATTCGGAGCAATATGTGTTTTGGTTTTTATTTATTTTCTGAACTGTTACTTTGCTTTGAACTCCTTTATTATTCATTTCATAATAATTTTGCCATTGACAAATGTCATTTATGAATGCCTACCTCTTCGCTGCGTGCGCAGTTACAACCACTTTCATTCGTATTCGACCGATCTTTCGCTTTATCTTTATATTTTTACCGTTTGTGGCAACGGAAATATCCCTTACGTTAATCACGTCAGATCACGCTTTAATATTTGTTTGGTCGTACATTTTCTAAAATCAGCCTATGCTGGGACATTCTATAGACGCAGCGAACTATTCTTTGCCCATATATATTATATATTTTTTATATTTAAAAATAATTAACTAAATACTTTTCGTAATTAATAATAGTTTTACAAACAATTCACAACTTAACTTAATAGATGTTTTCTTGTTCGTATTTTCAATAATTATTATTAGGAAGTTTGAAAATCAAAAATCTGAATCTACATATTTTACATAAAAATTCTAAAAACTGTAAATTCGATTTGTGTCGGTCATAAAAAGCAATGAAAATAAAACATTAAGAAAGAATAACTATTTAAAGGTAGGTACAATTTTTGAAAAGTGTAGGTTTTTTAACAGTTTTGGCTAATAAATTGCCAGTGGGATTTATGTTTGATAAATTAATTTTATTAGATCTACATAATTTTTTTTTTTATAAACTAAACCTTAAATACTCTTTTGCAATCAAAGTCATGCTTAGTAATTTATTTCTTCAAATAATATACGAATACAACTTTAAGTTTTTTATAAACTACAAAAGGAAAGTATATTTGTATCCTGACAGTCGTACGACAACTAATCCCCTTGTTTGTTATGCCGCCAACGTACCGCGTAAGCTTTCGGTCAGAGATTAACATTCGAATTTTACTTGGTTTCCGCCAATAATTGTAGTATTAAAATTCTAGAATCTGCACACGCGCATCGCGCGTAGATTAAGGAGATATGTGTTTTCTTGCGTTTCCCAATGGCTTATTTCCCTATGTCGATATGGATGTAGTGATGTAGACACCCGAATATGAATTATCTTTACTTAGGGCTAATTATATATATATTCTGCGTTTAAATAAAATGATCCAGTCTCTAATAATACTACAATTCCAATTTGACGATTTTTAATATTTATTATTATTAGACGACGCTCGCAATACTGAACTTTTTGGATATCATTAATACTGTCCGCGAAACTTACCATTCCATAAATTTCCATTAAAATTAGGCAAAACAATTTGTGGCAATTTTAGGTTATTTAATACACTAACTTCTGATACCTGAATAGATCAGCATTGTTAGCACTGCGTCAACGGTTCTTTCATCGAATTTACTTTAATTTTAGCGTTGGTCAGTAATTTTAAAAATTATTCTCAAATGTTCGCGTTCTGTAACTTGTAATTGCTACGCTGTGCAATACTTTCGAATCGCGCTGTTATTTCGGTCAAATTGTTGTAATAAATGTTTCAAATCGAGAAAGACGTCTTTCAGTCTGATTACTACGCGGAATTTTGTCTGTTTGCGTAATTTATTAAGAAAAATCCGTTAAATACTTTTCAAACAATGTTATTTGCGCTTTCATAGCACCTCACGCTTTTTTAATTAATGTTTCTACGCATTGTACGTTTTTAAATGTTAATCAATGTCTGAATGTTGTTTTGCATGTAATAATCGAAATAGAGAAAGACTTCCATGCTATAACGTTATGGATAGTCACACGTGTTTTTTTCGAAGACGCGATGTGCGGTATTCGTTCACCCGTGTGCGTGTGGATGTTTTTCGATGTTTAATGCTTTCGATCTCGTACTGATGGTTCTGATGTACTAACGTGCCATCCGACTCGTTTGGACACAAATGTTGTGTGTTTTATTGAAGACAAATGATTGAACTGAATGTTTTACATAGCATCAATAAAACGATGTGTAATGACGTGATTAGTGACTTGTCTGCCGACTGAGAGAAACATATACACACGTGCCGTTTGGGCATGCGCAAATACAAACAGTAAAATAACATAACTTACCAGTTTAAATAATTTTAAAATGTTTCCGATATATATAATCATTAAAAATACAAATTTATTCACACTACCATTAATGTCTTCAATGCAGCTTGGTTTGAAATAAGCCCGTTTTAAGTTGATTTATTTATCTATCTTGTCGCCATCTAGTAGCGCTCGGTTTAATTTCTACATCCCCGTTAAAAAAAAACCGAAGTTGGGGGTTTCGTGGTTTTTCTAGAATGAATCGTGAAACACCTTAAGCTTTTAAAATATGTTCCTACCCCGTCGGTTTCTAAACTACCTTTCGCATTAACAAACGACCTACGGTCGAAATCGATTTTAATATAATAATAATAAGATGTATGTGGGCCATCTATGCCCTATGTGACATTATTTTACGTCGTTATATCTTGTAGTGAAAAACAATCACTATAAATGACTCATTTTTGAGAAAAAATCGCGTTTTCGACCTTATCTTATGTTCGAACCGTAAGGGAAACATGTAAGAACTGTTTTCGACGTCGAGCCCACTTTCAAGTGCACCAATAGTAGCAGCGATCGTACGCCCCAATTTAGCCTATCTTGACGTTCGAAATCCATCGAAATCCGCTTGCGATACATTTCTCGGTCTGCAAGGGCGTTCGTTTCCACGCCTACTACGATCTAATCTTTTGTGCGACTTTTCTCCTCTTTTTCCTACTTTTTAATTATTAATAACGATACGCCTATGCATAGACAACCCCCTACCTTTCGCCACTATTTCCTTTAATCGTGTCGTTTTCTAAAGCCCTTAGCCGTGGGACTTTTTCCGTCCGATTTAACACGCACGGATAGGGCACGCCATGGTGTGAGACAGAGAGAAAAAAACATAGAGCTATCACCTTTTAGTGTATTTAACTACTGCTGCGCATCTAGGCGTAGAGGAAGGTGGTACTGAGGAAGGTGGTTTTTGAAGTCGGTCCTTCCACCTTGAAAATCGATCTTTATAAATGTCAGTACGTTTAAGTAGTTTACTTTGTTCTTACTTTTGGAACACCCTGTATTGAAATATATTTTAGGTTATGCACATTGAATTCTGCACAACTTTTGTGAAACGTTTTTGTTGTACGTATTACTACACGTGATTTTGAAGACACCGACTATGAGTTATCTTTACTTAGGGCTATTATATAAATATCCTTTCCCATTCCCTTCCCATTCCCATTGCCATTTCCATTCCCTTTCCATTCCTTTCCTATAAACCCATTCCTTTCTCCATTGCCTTTCCCTTCCATTCCCATTCTCATGTCCCAATTCCCATTCCTTTCCCATTCCCTTTCCCATTACTTTCCCCTTCCCTTTCCTTGCCATCCCTTTCCCATTCCCTTCCATCCCATTCCCTTTCCATTCCTTCCCTTTCCATCCTTCCATTCCTTTCCCATTCCATCCCTTCCATTCTTTCCCTTCCTTTCCCATTCCCTTTCCCATTTCTCTTTCCCATTCCCTTCCCCTTCCCTTTCCCATCCCTTTCCCATTCCCATTCCCTCCATTCCTCCCATTCCCTTTCCCATCCCTTTCCCTTTCTTCCCTTTCCTCCTTCCAATCCCCTTTCCCATTCCTTTCCGCTTTCCCATTCCCTTCCATTCCCGTTCCCATTCCCGTTCCCCTTCCTTCCCATTCCCTTTCCATCCCTTTCCCATTCCCTTCCATTCCTTTCCATTCCTTCCCTTCCCTTCCTTCCCTTTCCCCTTCCTTCCATTCCTTCCATTCCATTTCCGCATTCCTTTCCCATTCCTTTCCCATCCCTTCCCATTCCCTTTCCCATTCCTTCCATTCCTTTCCCATTCCTTTTCCCTTCCTTTCCCATTCTTTCCATTCCCTTCATCCCGTTCCCATTCCCATCCTTCCCATTCCATCCTTTCCCATTCCCATTCCTTTCCATTCCCTTCCATTCTTTCCATTCCTTCCCTTCTTTCCCATTCCTTCCCATCCCTTTCGCATTCCCTTCCATTCCTTTCCCATTCTTCCCATTCCCATTCCTTTCCATCCCTTTCATTTCCGCTCCCATTCCCGTTCCATTCCCTCCCATCCTTTCCATCCCTTTCCTTTCCCATTCCTTTCATCCTTTCCATTCCCCTTTCCCATTCCCTTCCATTCCGTTCCCATCCGTTCCCATTCCCGTCCCATTCGTTCCGATCCGTTCCCATTCCTTTCCATTCCCTTTCCCATTCCCATTCCATCTTCCATCCATTCCCTTTCCCATTCCCTTTCCCATTCTTTCCCTTTCCCATTGCCCTTTCCCATTCCCTTTCCCATTCCTTCCCAGTTTATTACAGCTTTAAGAAAATACGTTGGGCGATTTGCCCTGATTTGAATTTTTTCCCTTATTGCCATTTTTATTTTTCCAAAAATATTGATCACATCAAATGCAACGATCCAAACACACCAAATATCTGTTGCAAATGCCATTTTTTTAATACTCTCTTCCGTTAATCGCGCCATCGTTGTTTTTGAATTCTATATTGCGGCAAATCGTGACCCGAAGAAATCGCGTAAAACCCGATAATTATAATCTGATATTTTATTTTTCTAGCTAGAATTAAAAAAGAGATAATAATCGAAAGTGTTTCCTAAAATCAACAATAGAACTGTAGAGAGAAGTCTTCGGTTGACAGTCTATATAGTCAAAAATATTGTTTAAGTTATGCCTATTGAAATTCCAATAATTCCAAGTTTAAAGAATTTGAATTTCGCTGTTATTGTGACAATATTTTGTAACGTTTTCGACTTATGCAGTTCTATGCCTAATGTACGTTTTATTTAAGTATAACCTATTAATAAAAGCGATAGATACATCTTCTCCACGCGTAGTGGTAATAAATCGAAGACGCTGTAATTTCATGCATTAAAATAAATATAATATGTGCCTACTGAGACAGTTATAGCATTTGACGAATAAATAAAAGCAAATATTCGTGGTAGCTTGGCTTGTACCACTAAAAATCTGTTTAATTTCATTATAAACGAATATTAATCCATTGAGCCAATATGTGTGTTTGGTTTTTAGTTTATTTCCTGAATGTTACTTTGCTTTGACTCCTTTAATATTCTTTCTAATAAATTTTGCGAATTGACATTATTTATGAATGCTCTAGACCTCTCGCTGCGTCCGCGCAGTTACACTTTCATCCGTAATGCACCGACCTCTTCGATTATCTTATATTTTTTGTACGCGTTTGTGCAACGGAAATGTCACTTACGTTTAATTCACGTCCGATACGTTTAATCTTTGTTTTGGTCCTAAATTATTTTTATCAGCAACATTAAAAATTCTTACAAACTAAACCTATATTTGTACTCAATAGTAATGGCTCTAGTAAATTATTTCTTCAAATAATTATAAGGAATATCATTTGCGTATTTGTCATTTAAAACACGGGGATACTCGATGGCGCCAAATAACAACAACGAAAAAGTATACATATATGCCGACAACTTTCCGAGAGCTAATCCCCTTGATTATTATATGCACAAACACGCCGCCAATGCTTTCGGCTAGACGATTTATAATTTCGCAAAGAATTTTACCTTCGCAAGATCTGCGGAATTAATTGTATAAAATTCTTAGAATCTGGCGCACGTGCATACGCTGATAGATATAAAGGAATGTATCTCTCCTTAGGGTTTTTCCCTAAGGGGGCTTATTTCTCTATGTCATATTTTTTTTTAAGTTGATCGTACACATGAATAGATACAAAGCAAAAATTTAACATAATGTACTTAAAATGCCGCGCCATCTGTAATCGTAACGGGGCGATTTAGCTGCGTCCCGATTCGGAATAAAATACAGGGGTCTATTAATAAAATTGAGTTTTTTGTATTGGAAAATCTGTCACTTTGTTTCCTCAGTTTTGAACCTCTGAATTTAGCATGCGAAGTGTGGCGTACTATCTCTTAGAGTTAATCTACATTCATAACATGAGCAATTTTGAGTCCGTACTTGCAGTATTAACCGAGATATTAATTTCAGAATGAGCAATGATTATTCACTAAAAAAAGAGAATCTTCAAATTACTCGAAACGGCAACATGTAGCTAGGAATAGCTATAAAGATTGATGTAATTATGCGGCAGAATCCAAAACGGAATAAAAATTATATCATTCTATTTAAAAGTTGACCCATTTCGGTCAACCGGCAAGTGAATGTTGGTTGAAGTTTCACATTTATAGTTGCAATCGAACCGATAATGGTGCCCCAAATCTCAAATATAAGTAAATAGAGACATCACGAACTTTAATGAGACCACTTATGTGGGATACCTGTATTAACTCATGTATTAAATTGTAATACCATATAAATTTCAGAGATATTCACAAAGCGTAAAGCATAAATATCAAACTAAATGGCTGGCTGCTTTTGTACATATCTAATTTGCAATAATGCTGATATAATGATGTAATCAATATACAGGTTCACACGGATGGAGTACAATAGATATAGTATTTAATTTTTGAACAATAGGTATATATGTTTTATAAACTACAGGATGCAAGGCTTTGACTTATATTACTTATATACTGCCTTTGAATAGAAATTGGTTCGATGACACAATGCTATACAGTAGGAAGAATACATAACTGCAATCGGTTGACTTTTTTTGTTATGATTATTATATATCTTTTTCAAATATTGGTAAATTAATGTTGATATTATAGTATTACAAAACGTACATATTATTTTTTAATCTTACCATTATATTGGTAGAATAAATGACGTATTGAACATATTACGTATAATGATCGTCAGGTGCCATATATGACACCGATAGATAAAAAGATTACGTTAGAATGCAGTGTATCGTTCTTTAAGGTGACATGGTAATGGAATGGTACTTGATGCTGTTCTTTCGTTATTGCTCTATTTATATTGTCCTCTTTTTGTATCATATTTTGTGCGATATCGATGATCGATGAGATTTCACTACAATTTATATAGCGACGTTGAATCGAATAATATAGACAAACATATAATTTATTATCATAAATCTGTAACGTACACCTACTACATCTAAATTTCTCTATAATTATATTGCTTTAGAGTTTTTGTATATTAACTACGAGAAATATGAAAATTTAATTTAACTAAAAAGTATTTATTTACCTGGTATGACTGCTCTATTTGCGGATGGTGTTGTTGCCTAGAACTAACTCTCCATCTGTACGACGACCCTTTTTGGAGCGTTACTTTCGATTTCCTCTCCTCGCATTATTCTAATTTAAACATCACATGCGAATAGAAACACACATGAATAATATTTAATTGATTGAACAAACACACTTACATATTAAATGATTTTCCTCAAATTGGTAATGCATTATTAGTTAACCACAATAATAACGCTGCTTATTAGTAGACGCTGTAGCGTGACTAAATAGACGCTATTCGCTTTGTCTAATAGTCAAACGCGTCTGACGCCGTCTTAGTGAACTTAAATATATACTATTTCACTATGATTGAATCAACCTGTGTCAACATATTGGCAATGTACAGCGTTCCGTTGTGTAAGAATTCGATGCAAATACAATTAATAGATGTAATTATTTATATTTTATTGCGTTTTTGCAATTCTAAAGTAGTAAACGTGATATGTTATTCAATAAATGATATATATGTTTCTACAAATAGAAGCCATCTATAGATTTACTTATATCTTTTACTTTTTGTATGTTTACGCGCATGTACCATTGTTCATTGTATAAGAAATCAGTACAACGCATATTTACAGAAACCTGTAAATAGGCAGTAAACTGAATATGAAAGATTCTTCTTACCGTGTTTCGTAAAATTGTGTCTGCAGCGGCGTTCGTTCCCGAGCCTATACGATCTACTTTTGGGCGAATTTTTTCCTTTTTCATTTTAATTATAAACGTTTGATACGGCTATGCAGTAGAACCCACCCCCGCTACCTTTCGCCCTCTATTATTTCCTTATCGGTCCGTTTCTAAAGCCTTAGCGTGGACTTTTTCCGATGCGCCGATGTTACACGCTTATAGATAGGGCGACGCCTATGAATGGCTCCC